>JAQIXI010001209.1:0-14915 GCA_034700165.1 Galumnidae sp. Gr-Ori-00277 | reverse complement strand
CACACACACACACACACACACACTCACTCACTCACTCACTCACTCACTCCCTCGCTCACACACACACACACACACACTCACTCATTGATATGTAGGAACTTACCTTTTTTTTTATAAAAAAAACTACCTTTATACCTTTAATCTAAAAGTAGAATTAGAAATTAACATTAATTCTAAATGTACCTTGTTAAACCTTTCATTTTAAAGTGAAATCTCAATCGAGTAAAAGAAAGTTGTGTTGACTTCCAATTGAATTATGGATGACTTTAGTTAGTATTAGACTCGAGTTCTTAAATTTCATTCAATTATTTCCTGAATTTCAAGTATTTTATCCCTAATATTAGAGTTAACCTTGCTTATTTATATCGTATTTCAAATTGTCTATTTCAATTTTGAAAGTAACTACTATTATTTAGATTGAGCTTGTTATTGTTATTGTTATCAATCATTCATCTTAATAAGTGAAAAGACAAACATATATTTGTTTTATCTCAAACTTTGGAGAAAATTAAAATTCTAATGAAATTTGAACTCTAAAAAAATATTTAATTTAACCTTGGTCAAAATTAAAGATATAGTTTGAGATAAGCAGAATAGTACCATGGATCAACAATACAAGAAACCGATCAATAGATCAAAGTCTTGCACTTATTATCAAAAATGCATTTCTGACTGAAAGCTTCCAAATTTCTCTCAGCAATCATTAAATGTGGAACAGCTGGAGGCCAGTAATAGGCCTCGGGTCAAAAGCTCAGCCAAGCCATGACTTGTGCCCTTCCATTTCTAATCACATTTATTTCTGTTCACAAAAGAATAAGTTTTTACTTAAAATAAAATTCAAAAATTGTTTACTCAATACTTGAATTGGAAGACTAACAGACATTTCCAATAAAATTGATGTCTGAATATCGGTTACAAAAATTGAGTGAAACACTCGATATAATCAAATAAATGATAAAATAATCACAAAATTGCTATTCATATATATATATACCAGACTATTGTTATGATTATATTAAAAACTTTTTCTTTTATTTTTAATATTAACACATTTTAAGATCAAATTTCTTCTATTATTTATTTTCTATTCCTTTTATTTGGCGTACAATTAGAATAAGCTTTAATGTCGAACACTATTTTTCATGTGCTCTGCCAGTAGTAGAGTACTGGCCATACGACTGGGATAATAGCCAGCAATGGCTGTATCGCTAATTGCACTTCTAATGCATCCACAGCTGATGCCTTTCGAACACTTTTCTATAATATCGATGTATTTATTCTCTTTGCAAACACTATAGACAGAGTCGAGTGTGAGATATACTCTTCTTCAAGACTAAACTGAATAGAATAGAACTCGTGAGTTGTCCTCTCTCTCTCTCTCTCTCTCTCTCTCTCTCTCTCTCTCTCTCTCTCTCTCGCGTCTATTTTAAAAGCTATATCAGACTCTCTTTATTATAGTGAAATGTATGCCTCATTCAAGAAATTGTTTGCTCTCTTCTCTCATATTGTCTATCAATCAGTCGTTGTCTCTGTTTGTTAGGATCGGTATAGACTGTGGAGAGAGTTGTGGCGTGTCTGCCATCAAAAAACTTTTATAATAATTTTTTTGAAAAGAATATTATAGTTTCGAGCAGTTCTCAGAAAACAGAACTCTTCCTTTCTTATTCTCTCCCACTCTCTCACTCACTAACATTTACCATAAGAACTATCTGTTGACTGATATCTAAAAAATTGTAAAATTCTTTGTTTCGAATAAATTATAAATTTTTAGCCTAAAATCTTGTCTAATATTAATCTGTTATTCCCGGAGCCTTTTTGTCAATAAGTAAATCTTGATTCGTGTTTAATATCGCGGGCAAACTCTCGTTATAAGACTTGACACAAGAATTCTCCATTAATAAGCATTTATGGCATAAAATTAATTAAAGCGACTGTTTTTGCCCACAACTCAACTAAACTCTAAAAGTATTGATTTGTTATTAAAGAAAATGAATTCAACGAAAATCATAATTAAAGTTTTGACTCTTATTTAAGTATTGAAATGTAATTAAATAATCGATTCAACTCTTTTGTCCATTAATTGTAATTTTATTTGACTTTCAATTATGATTTCCTTTTGATTATTTCTTATAATTGAGAAAACGGTCGCTTAGGAATCAACGGGAAGTCTATACTATTCACCCCCTAAAGAGTGCTGGGAGTCATGAAGAAAAACAGAGTCCTGTGCCCAAACACAACCACTCATATATACCCTTTGATATTCTTTTGTCATTAACTTTAAGATTAATTATTCAAATCTATAATTCAATTCATAATTTCTTATATTACAAAAAAATGGGAAAACTTTCCCTCTTTTTGTCTCTTATTTCTATAATTTATATACAAATATAACAGAAAAAAAGGAGCAAGTTATTTTTTAATCGTTTAAAGAATAATTTTCTTGAAATATCCTGAAACTTATTCTTGTGTCTAAAATTTCAAATTCACCATGGGAACAGAAAACAAACATTTTTCAGTGATCTGTAACCTATCATATCTAGATTGTCAAATTGAACTAGAAAACATTAAAGAACTCTATATTTGTCTCTGTCAATATCCAAGTTATTTCTTGTCTGATAGCTTTCAATTGAAAGGCAATCCTTCTATAAAAGTCTTATTAAAAAAAGTGAAAACCTCTTAACTTAGAAACTGGTCTAACGAAGAGAACGATTAGTTTTTAGAGCAAAACTCCAGAGATATGATATTCTGTGCACTAATTTTTCACATTAATAAGAAGTATGATTTATATGAAATATTTTGTTATTTTCTTATTATTTTTTGAGTGAAATATAATTTTTTAATCCATTAATCATTTTTAGGCGAGAAATTTGTGGTAATCATTAATAGATAACAAGATTATACATTAATTTTTATAATGAAAATGATGAAAATAGCATGCTATTATTCTTGGAATTATCGAGTTCTTTATCAGATTAAGTCCAAGTCTAGACACTCGATAATATTTTTCAATTTGAGTCAATAAAAAAGTTGAATAAAAAGTAAATAAATATTTTTCACGGATTCCTCTACTCATACGTCAATCTATACTTTGAGTCTTAAAAAACATTTGTTGCAAAAGTATTCAAAGCTAAACATAAACTGATCCGGCATTCAATGCATTTTCAGTTTCGATATCATTTCTTAGAAAACTGTAAAAGAAAAAAATTGACTCAATCTTATGTCCAATACTTTATATCGTCTGATATCTGATATGACACTTAAAAAGTAGTTTTCATTTGAGAACATCTTTTATATTAATTTTGATGTTTTAAAACTTGTATAGAATTATACATTAGTTTCAAATAAAATGTATATTTTATGAGTAAAATATCAAATTTTCATAATTAGCTAAAACCTATCAAATAGTGAAGCACAGCATCAGAAGCACAGAATAGAATCTAGGGATGATATAGCAGGAATCTATGTGAAAACCTTTAATGAATGCACATACGTATATATGGCACAGCATAACAAACTACACTATGCTTTTAACCCTTTAAAGCTTTGCCTCTGTTTTATATTCAGTAAAACTTGTGAAGCAATGCATAGAAAATATTGATTTAGGATTTTTGGTAAAGTATTTTCGCTCTTCTCATCTCTCATGTGTTTGTGTTTTAAAAAGAGTGCAATTCATTGTGGAATTGAATATATTATATTTTGAGCCCAAAAATTAAAGAATATTTTTGCTCACAAATAATAATCATAATTAAGACTAATTATATTAACTTTTCCTGAGATATACACAAATTGTAGCAAAAATGTGAGCAAAATATTTTTTAGACAAAAACTATGCTATAATTCTTTATATTATAACCAGAATTGCAAGAAATATAAGAGAATCTGCGATAATAAATGTGAGAACTTTTCCCTCCTTTTGTGTTATAATTCTATTGTTTTATATCGAGATTATTATAATTAATAGAAAAATGACTTCAATTATAATAATTTCTTTTAGTCTCGTTATGACTGCCGACAGATATATTTGTTGAGAAAAATAAGAATTTAGTTTTGAAAAACTTTTCTTAAAGACATTGAATTCTTATTATTGATCGACAGTGTGTTTCTCCAAAGGGGTTTCCTATCAAAAGTACTGAATGCTCAGGCATTGCTCATATGGGGAGCTCTGGGCTCCAGCATTAATGTATAAGTGCAGTACAGCACGATTTATGTAATCGATGCGCAAATCAACAAAATATGCCTCAAAACACTAAAAACTTCTTTTCTTTTTGTAGTTCTTCTTCAGAGTCTTATTCTTTCATTTCTTCATATTCTTCGCTCTCTTCATGTGTTTACTTCTGATTCCAGTCTTTTATTTTTCTTCCAATTTTTCTACTTCTCTCTCTCTCTCTCTCTCTCTCTCTCTCTCTCCCTCCCTCCCTCTCCCTCTCTCCACTACTTTTTCGATAGTATGAGAGCCGAATCATTTGGCAATCGGTTCGTTGGTTGTTATGCCAGACCTACTGATAGAGTGCAAAAATGTGTTTTATGTGTGGCTATCACTACAATATATACGTATATGCGTGTGATGTATGTGGTGTTTGTGTCAGCCCTCAAAAAATAGGGTAAATGAGTTCAAAAGAGGAGAGAGAGAGAAAGAGAGAGAGAGAGAGAGAGAGAGAGAGAGAGAGAGAGAGAACTAAAGACACATTCCTTCAAATGTCTAATTTATAGCTATTTTTGTTTTTTTCATTCCCTTTAAACTCCGGTCTATTTATTTAAATAGAAATCCATTGCAATTAATCCGATGCCTATCGATCGCAATAATGTCTTAAAAATGGTCCACATTTGAGACATATCCACATCTTATTATCCTTAGTTATCACAATTTCATAAATTATGGAATAACTCAAACAAAACAAACAAAATGTAATTTTGAATCTTAAGAATTGTTTTAATTATTACTAGGATATTATCCCAAATTTTTAAAGCAGAATTAAGCAAGATTATTTAAAGTTTATATTATTCTAAAGTTATTTTCGACACATGTGTTGAGCCGTTAAAAAGTGTTACAAATAATAAATGTTATTAAAATTAAATTTTAAAACTAACCCACATAAATTGTAAAATAGTGTATAGAGTGGGCGAAGAATAACTTTTCTGCGAAAATATGATTTATAATTTATTCTTCCCCCAAATCTCACTCAATATTAACTCTTTGATCTGAACCGTGTTTTGGTCACTAAAAAGTTGAAAACCAACTCTTACTCCAATTTTTTTTTTGTTATTCAGATCTTCCATAACTTCTATTCATTTCTTAGTAGTTGTTCTTCAGTTTCATTTGTATTCATAAGAAGAACGACCACTACTTGAGCTTCAGTGCATTAACACTCGACCGAAAAAATTGCTGTTTTTATATTTTTTTCTTCTCTTCTCTACAAATAAATGGCAATAAATAAACTATTATTCAAATCGATTGCGAATACATTTACTGTAAATACAATGAATTGTTTTGAAGTAAAATATAAGTATTAAAGCAATAATTATATCATAAGTTATGACTAAAACTAAAATTACTTCAAAATAAAATCTTATAATAAATATTTGTCTTAAGTTAATGAAATGTTGGCATTTTGTTGTGTAGTTGTACTAGATCAGTTATAATAGAACAATAGATTTTAGCCTTCTAATACATCAAGAGGCTAGTTATCTAGGTCTTGTGAATAAGTCACAATTAAAATTACAGATTTATTGTCGAACGGTTTCTTAGAGTATGTGTTCCCTCATTATTCTCGATTGACTTTTTGAACTAAAACTATACATTACTCGTCAACCCTTTCCTAACTGTGAATTCATCCAATATTTCATAGGCGAAGTAGAGATAGCCAGTGATGCACTGTTGAGAGCCAAACAGCGCATACATCCATATCCACATCCAACACATTTTGCACTAACTCTCTAACTGTGGAACACATTTCCGTTCATTTCTGACTAATAAAAGCTTTTGCTATAAGACATAACGTAGTGTTAGTTTCTATCGATTTAAACCTCTCTTTACTTATACTCTATGAGAGTTTTATCCATATATATGAGTGAAATACGTATATAGTGTTTGCCATTTATACAGTTATAGTATGCAAGTGTTTAACCCTTTTTTCTCGATTCGCAAAAGTGTTTGCAAAGGACTGCAGTTTATGTTAGGCTTCGTTTGAAATGCAAAATAAGTTATCGATTAGAATATATGAAGAGCTCTGCAAAAGTTCAAAACTCTAGGCTTTTCTCCAGGAAAAAGGATACACACATTCACTGTTTTATTAAATGAATATTTTTGCTCACTTCTTATTATGATGTGTATAATCATCTATATCAATTATATCAATTAATTCTAATAACTCATTCTATTTAAAGTGAAAAAACATTTAAACTTATATTTAATATAAATTTTAATATCACTTCAATTGATATTCAAATAGAAATTATTATTGACTTTAAAACTAATTTAATTTAATTTTGAAAACGATATCTCTTTCACTCAAATAATCAAATGTTTCAAAAATAATTGGCGCTAATATTAGTCTTATTCTGTGCTCTCGATTTTAATTTATTAATTTTCTCCACAAATTTTAAATAAAATTTCATTAATTGATTTGAATTTCTGACGAATTTCTTTCCAAAATTAAATATTTGGTGAAAACTTAAATTCCTGTTCACGTAATAAGGATTTGGATGGAGAGTGAGTATGAGTGAGTGAGTGTGTGTGTGGGAGAGAGAGAGAGAGAGAGAGAGAGAGAGAGAGAGAGAGAGAGAGAGAGAATAAAGTGTTAGCACTGGTCTAATATCTTTGTATTGAATTTGATATACAATTCTCACTCTTTTCTCATTCTGTGCCTCAATCTGTGCAATCTATCGATCCATTTATTAATAATATTTGGCTTCTAAATGATTGATCGCTATTAATCACTATATCATACAGACTATACATTTTTCCTGTGCCGACACTCATTCACTCCTCACTTTTCTAACGCTATTTCACAATACATTTCTATTGTTTTTATTCTATCCCTTATTTTGTCAGCTGTTTATTCTGTGCGCCTTTTATTTATATTAATCTGAGTGCAGACTATCCTTTGATATTGAATTGTTGCGAATCTCCAGATATTTTGCTTTGATTCAGAACTTGATCCTATTCCGGATCAAAATGGGATTTATTCTATTTTATTCTGGATATACCACTTTAGCCCCACCAGAATTGGCTGAGTTTGAGGAGGGATCGACTCATACAGAGAACTAACGGAAGAGATAGTGCGTCAAAAACGGTTCACAATTTTAGTTCTCATCAATTGATAAATACTTTATCATTAGTGGAAGTGACCGATATTTTCCATCAAAATGTTCTGAGCATTAAATCGCATTTCATTCACGGAATTAGGCTTTACTTCCGAACAATTCTTTCCCAGATTTTACTTCAACTCTAAATTTTCCTCAAATAGTTTCGTCTCAAACGGTTAAGAATCGGTACTCCACTCATATACTAATATCACCAATATATCTATAAAACCACTCTCTCTCTCTCCCTCCCTCCCTCTCTCTCTCTCATCATAAGTCTTTTGGGAGCTTTAATCCGTCGATAGAGTAAATTTGAGTTTCTATGACGACGAGGTGGTTATCCCCAAATACATTGAATGTGTGAAATTTTTGGACTTTTTTCCCCCTTTGGACCCAAAAGTCGACACAGGCTTTCGCTCGATTATATTTTGTGTTACCAAAGCACTAGAATAAGGAGGGAGAGAGAGAGAGAGAGAGAGAGAGAGAGAGAGAGAGAGAGTCAGCTGAAGCGTAGCCAAGATATGATTCTCTTTAGTTCTCTTTGTAGCCCTCCCTCTGGTGTCCTCTCCCTCCCTCTCCCTCTCATTATTTCAATTGTTTCTCTCAATCTTTTTCTCACACTTATAGTCGTTCTCACAATTCGTTGCCTCAAAAATCTTGTATTCCCTCCGCATCTCGTTTTATATGCTTTTACTTCGGCTGAACTGTTGGAAGTGCTGTTTATACCGTACCTAAAGGGATGCCTCAAATGTTTTCCAGTGTTGATGCGATTGCGTGTCATTAATAACTGTCTTACGAATGCACTTTTCGATCGCCACCAATATTACACTATATATTACACACATGTATTTCCCTCTCTTTCTCTCCCTTTCTTTGAAAAGGTCTGACAACTTTTCTATATTATCACCTCTCTATATATGCGGTGCCTCATTAACCACTGCCTCCCTTTTATGATCAAACCTTAAGTGGTTGCCATTTGGCACCGGTTGAAGAAAAACTGCACTCCATTTGATTGAGAAATTCTCACCAAAAGAATGTCTGATTTAAAGATGTATTTAGTTTTGTTTTATCTTTGCCTCCGCCCCCAAAACACCCTTTCCTTATGTTCTTCACTTCTAATTAATAGAATAAATAATTTTGAAAATTAAGAATAACATTATTTTTTATTTATCATAAAATATGCCTGTTATTATTAACCAAGGTAATTTTTAGATTCACAAAATACCTAATTCTTGAAGAATTCAATATAAAAGTATTAAAATATTTTTTTATTATTATATTTTATTATTATTATAATTTTAATGATAAATATTAAATAATATTAAATAATATTAAATAAGCAAGTTGACATTCTTAATGGCAAAGCTCCTAACCGAATAGTGTTACCTTGGTAAATGTAGTGATTTTAGAATTACCGCAAACTTTGTTTCTTTAGGTTTTTATTTAGAAATTTTCTTCTCTTTTCAAAAGATATCAATAAATTCGTTGATTTCTATTTGATTGGAGTTTAAATAAAAATGAAATCTAAAATCGATGACAAGTGTTGAGTCGAAATTGACAGTGAATTGACCTTGGCACTCTTTGTGGCTCTCTTCAATTTTCGATTCCTATAATGAAATTAACATTTTAATGATCAATTAGAAAATCCTTGGTAACATATTTTATTAGTGTTCTAGCTATTCTAAGCTAACACAATTTATGAGTAATTCTAAATTTTATACTCGAATAGAATAATTAATGAAAGATTGAAATTAAAAGTATCAGTTTTCAATTTTTCCTGCTTTCAATGAGAATGCCTTGCTAAATATTTAATCATCTTAATAAACCTAATTTACAATTTTTAAGTATAAATCTTTCGGTAAATAAAATGTTTCTATCGATTAGTCAAATAAGTTGCTCAAACAAATTACTCAAATAGTCTTAGCAAGATGTTTTTCAAATGAATTCCGAATATTCTTAGTGGAAAGTTTCACCAAGATGATAGATTGTATGAATTTATTTATTCCTAATTCTTGACTCAATTACTTTGAATACTGGAATTCTTGAACTAACTTTACTTCATTGACAAAATTCTTTGATTTAATTAAACAAGATCAGAATTTTATCAAACATAGTTTAAGGGGTGATCTAGCACATCTATCATCTATAATGATGCACAGTTCTCCTAATCTATATTTTTTGACCTCAAGTTTAAACTAATCCGAGACATAATTCGATTGACCAAAACTATTGTCAACTCATATATTCAAAAGTCATAAATCATTTGTCTTTCGGTTTGTTTTTTCAAAAACCAAATCAAATATAGAAATAGAGATAAAACTTTTTATGTCGTCTTTAGAGTCGGAAAGAAAAACAAAAAAACTTTTAGTCAAATTCAACCTTTTCTTCAATCAATCTCATTGTTCGCCCCTTTTATCTCTTCTCATACATTGTATTTTTACATTGTTATCTAGCATTTCGTTGCCAAGATCACTATTTCATAAATATTTTTTGATAAACATTGAAAAAGTATCTTGCTAAATCTTCTAGATAGAATTTATTTTGAAACATAAACCATTGATTTGTTGTATTGAGTATTATTGTTCTGTATATGTTCTAGGAGATTGCAATGATTTTGAATGCCATGAAATTATGGTTGAATTGATTCCTTACTGCCTGTCATTTATCATAATCAAAGTTGAATTTATTCGGAGTCATTTCGAGCTTAAATACACAAAAATAGTATTTATAACAAACATATTATTCTTTTAATATTTTATTTTCCAAATGAATTCGTCATTTGATTTGATATAATATTTTAGATTTAAATTAAATTAAGTTTTGAATTCAAAAACTCTGGGATTCATACAATCCTTAAAGTCTTCAACTCTTTTTTTTTACTCCGGCATAATCAACAAAAAAACTGCTGTATTTGAGAATATATTCTGAGCTCTGAGCTCAGGCAAAAAACTGATTTTTTTTCGTTCATTGAATGGGACCACATATAAGACAGAATGAACCGCACAGTCATAGAAGACTTTTGTGAGATTATTCCCATCATTATATCCATTCTTAAGTTTTTTATTATATTCTTTTTCGTCTTTGCGTTTCTTCATTGCCTCTCAAACCAATGCAATCTCTCTTATTCTGAGCTGAGATATTCAGTGCAAAATAATGCCTCGATATGAACGCCACAAATAAAGAACTATTCGGTGCCGTTCAATGTATTTGTAGTCCAACTGTAGTCATATATTGAAAGTAATTTTCTATGTGTTGGCCATACATTTCCAGTCCCATAGACCGTTGAATCCAGTGCTGAGGATAATCAGTCACTGTCAGTGTAGGTGCCTTCACAACCAACCTCTCGCTTATCATCTGCTCTATCTTCCCAGTGTTCTGAGTCCTTTTTTATATATCCCTCAAATATTACAATAATTTCAGTGCTATTTCAGTCCTCTTTTCGATACATTTAGTAAATGAGAGTCCAGTCATGAAATAAATCGAAATATAAGTTTGAATTTTTAAAAACTGAAGACTATTTCTTCTGACTCTTCACTAAACCATTCGGTTTATAATTGTATTCATATTATTCTTATAACTAATGTTTTGTAGGAATTTATGAAACAAATTCTTTACAGAAAAGGAAATCAGATTTAAGACTAAATATTAATAAAAGTATTTTTAATGAAAAATATCGATTCATTACTAATTAAAAGGCTTTCTTTCACAAAACCCTATTCAAGTACTCTATCATATTTAGATATTATATTTATTCTGTGCTTCACATCCAAGGATTTATTTAAATTCAAAGATCCTCTTGTGATAATAAAATTCCTAGTTAATTAAAATATTTGATTAAACCTAAAAAATTTAAGACATTTGTATTTTTTTGAGAACACTTTTTGCAAAATTTCTATTATTTATTGACTGATATATTCTTATCATTTATTCAGATAATAAGTATGTGATCTCCCGATGAGGTTCTGGTCAGTCAATTCAATAATGAGTTCGATCTGAAAGCCCAGAGAAACCATATCTGAAGCGAAACGTGAGTTCATATCACTGATTGCCTATCAGTTGCTTAAAGTTTGCCAACAATTCAGTAGACATTTGATTCATTGCAATCTAAAGAATGTATTTTCTTTTGATGAAAAACAATTGCAAATAATTTATATTTTTCTTATTTGTATTTTCACTTTTCAATCGTTAGGTTTTCACTCGGAATCGACGGTCAAAATATGGCCAAAAGAAAACAGACAGATATTCAGTCATCAAATACCAGTCAAAGTCCTCAACGATCCACAAACACAGCGACCAAAAGAGGCAAAAGCTTAGCATCAAATGAATTAGTGGCCGATTCCACCAGTGATGTGCAATCATCAACTAGTCTAAGGCCTACCAGAGCTAAAAGTGGTGGCACAGCCAGTGTTGGCACTACTTCCGGCAATGCCTCAGTTAAAGTGCAATCAAAGACTAAAACTCCGAATAATTTAAATACCAATAAATCAAAGCAATTGAATAAATCAAATACTAATTCTAATAACAATACAAATACTAATAATAATAATAACACTAAGAGTACGACAACAAAAAAGTCGACAAACATTAGTAGTAATAGTAATAAAACTAATAGGGCTGACGATAATGACTGTCCGCCGACACGTCTGTCACGTCCGACAACTAGTAATCAACAGCAAAAACGATTAAAGGATAATAATTCTGAAAAACAGGTCCTCTCAACTGTCACTCTTTCGACGACAGCCTCTAATAAGACGGCGACCAAAACCACCAAAACTAAAGACAAAAGTGAGAGCTGTTCTAAGGCTCAGCCCAAAACTACTCAGAAATTGACGAAAACAAAGTCCAGATCCGTTCCGAAGACAGAAACACTCCAACCAATTATTGACAGCTATTCTAATGACTCGAATAAATCGGATGAAATTTTTGGTGAACTCATTCAACAACAAATGGAAGGCATGGATGAGGACACCAAACGTATACAGGAAGCGGAGGCTGCCCTCAGAAGTTTGACGGGTGATATTGATGTCAATACTGAGGAAACGGACACTGAAGACGTTGAAGAGGCGGAAAAACCAATGTTTGAGGACTTATTTGCAAAGAAAGAGTCACAAAAGGCAGAGACAACCAGAGATTGTGCGGCCAATGCCTGGAAAGATGTCGTCACTCTTAGCGCTTCTTCGAGTTCTTGCGGTAGTCTATCCGAAACGAGTCCAAATCACTCACCGCCGGTCACACCGGAAAACAGTGACCACAATGTCAACAGTCCGGCTGAGAGTCGGGCTTCAGTATCGACAGTCAATGAAAGCACAGATCAAACCATTGAAGACTCAAATAAT
Source organism: Galumnidae sp. Gr-Ori-00277 (assembly GCA_034700165.1). Classification (NCBI taxonomy): domain Eukaryota; kingdom Metazoa; phylum Arthropoda; class Arachnida; order Sarcoptiformes; family Galumnidae; species Galumnidae sp. Gr-Ori-00277. The sequence continues at coordinate 2,277 of JAQIXI010001209.1, read as the reverse complement.
CAAAACAATGAAACGGAATTCGAAGGGAATAAAAGTCAAACAAATTTTGACGAAATGGAGAATTTGATGAAAATCGAAGAGCAGTGCAATGCTTTCATACAATCAAATAAATCGGTTCCTCCGCCACCCGATAGACATATTGAGGACTTCCAGAGCGGTATCGATGACGAAGACGATAGTGATTCCAGTGATGACACCGAAGACGAGTCGTGTAAAGACAATCAGACAACTTTCCAGAGTTCTGGCAATAGTATGACAACAACTCTAATAACACCGATAGTCAGTCATTTAGCCCAATCCACACACGAAGCCATTGTTCACCGATTGGCTGATCAGTCATCTGAAGCTGGTCTTCGACACGCAGTCAAAGAAGAAGAAACCAATTATACTAAGAGCAGTTGTTGTCTGGAGACGAGTCCACAGAATCGCATAATTAAAGCCCATTTACAACAAACACAATATGTAGGCTCACCACAAACGGAACCATTTTCTACATTCAAAACCAAAGTACCGGAACGTAAATTCTTTGACTGTAAATATCAAAAATCAATGTCTGAAACGATGTCTTCGACGTCATGTCATTCGCCGACAAACGCCTATATGTCTACAAAAGAGTCATCAAATGAGACAAATATTGGTTTATGTCATCAAAATCTGTTGCCGACGACTACTGGACCGCAAATGATGTCAACTTCGTATCCCGAAGACGAGACAATGACCAGCGCTTCAAATCTATCGTTTCCGGGCAGTCCTCCAAACGGTTATTAAAATAATAAAATTAAAATTTTACTGAATTTTGAATATTTTTTTTACTGAAAATATTTAATCTTTGAATTATAGGTCAGTCTTGTGGCCAATCGATGCGTTCGCCCTCATGTGATAGAAGAACATTACAATCTCCTTCTCCAAGCCTTGGAAAGGGTGAGTACAAACACCAGAATCCCATCTAATTTGAAATGTTAGCCGAGCGTACAGTCATTTCCCCTCCGATTTTGTTAATTATATTCTTGGAATCATTAAAGAAAATAAAGTTTTGGACCAAAAAATCTTAGCTCTAATGCCTTCATGTGTTGCGCCGTCACGTCATTCACTAATTCAGAATAAATTATACGCGTATTTAACAACAATTTTTTTCATTCCTACAACTCTTCCCGCCTTAGTTTTAAGTCAAATTTATTGGCAAGTAATTAGCCAGGGTTATTTATCCCAGATTGCTTTCCAACGACAACAAATTTCTATTTAACAAGTTTAAATTTGCTAAGAAAACACAATCTTTTCGCGTAAATTGTTTTATAATTTTTTTTGTCAAACTTTTAATGAAAAGACTTGTTGAATAGCCAAGGGTTGCACTAATTATTCTGGATTATTTCCAAATTATATTTAGGCGTTTGTCAACTAAAGAAAAGCTTTTGTTTTTCTTAATTTATGTTGTTTAATATCAATTACCCTTGATTAATTATTAAAACTGTACAGACAATGTTTTTTCCTTAATATATTTACAAGAATAGTTTGTGGATATTGTGAGACAGTGGCGACACCTATAGCTCAATAAGTAAACTAGAGGAACTAAAATCATCAATCTAAAAATCGATTTTCAACCTTTTATGATAACAATGTTGCTCTTGCAAAATTCGTTTTTTCAATATTTGCATTTCTAGATTGAATTGAACTAGGCTAAATGAATTTTATAAAGTTTATTTAAAATTCCCGAATTTTTCGAATTTCAAAAATCTTTTAATAATTTTAAAAAATGAAAACTTTATTCGAGAATCCATTAAAATATGTGAACCTATAATAGGAATAAAATAAAAATCATATTTTCGTTATAAATATTTTTCGTTAAAATAGTTGTCGAAAAATATTCACTTTTGACTTCTCTTGGCTTTTGAAAAATGTTTCACAAATATTTGTGCCACTATTTGGACCAGCAATTGATTAATGGCTATTGCGGTATATAAACACTTGTAATACTCACTCATCACCAGATAGTCTGGATATCGGCTGAAGAGTAGCCAATAGATAGAAAACTTTACAATACTATCGACTATTATTATCGCACTTTTATTATCTGTTATATTACGTGGAATTTTCAATGCCTTTCCTACAAAAAAAACACTTTAGAAGAATGTGTTTCTCTAATATTTGTCTGTTATTTGTGTTGAAAAATTGTTTTCAATAATTCATTTTCTAAAGCAAACGCTATTCTATTCCTTTGCACTCCAACTGTCTGTCTGTCTGTCAGCCAGTTCTCTCTCTCTCTCTCTCTCTCTCTCTCTC
>JAQIXI010001208.1:0-14923 GCA_034700165.1 Galumnidae sp. Gr-Ori-00277 | reverse complement strand
AGGCTTCTTCATAGCGTTTAAGCCAATCATCTATATCATTATTGCTGAACTTTGGAATGAGATTAAAGTTTTGTTTACGGCTTATTTGAATTGGCGTTACTTTCGGTGATTGGTTACTCTGAGGTCGTTTTGAAAAGAACTTATCAGTAGATTTAGGTGTATGCAAAATAGGCTCCAATTTTGAAGCATTGTTTTCTTGCTGAATTCTTTGCAAAACACTTTGAATTTTCAAAGTTATTGGTGAGTTATAGTTAGAACATGTATCTGGTTTAATGTTATTCTTCATCTTAAGTTGCGAATAAGTTTAATTAAAATTATTTTTTTAAAAATATGAATGTTTTTGAATTTCCTTAAATAAACTTATTATTCTAGACAACGAATATAAAAAATTATTATTTTTGTTCAAATAATATCTAATTTATTTTCGTTTGTTTGATTTTATTTTTGTTTAAATTAAAATATTGTAATGGCTAAGTAAATTTTATTTGTTTGTATATAATTAGAATTGTTTAAAATTGTCACTTATTTGAAAATAAGATATTTTGATGGTCTTAAGTAATTTTTATAAGTTAAAAATATACTGGTTAAATTTGACTTATGAAATTCTTAGGATAATATAAATAACACTAATAATTATAAAATTGATATGAAATGAATGAAAAGTGATTAAGGTTTTTTTTAACACCCTTCACAAAACTATAAAGGGTACTCAATAAAATGGCTAAATTTTAAAAGAAATTTTCATGTCTTTTTTTGTTTTGTTTAATATCTATTTCTTAAGGTAAAATCTATAAATTATATACTAATTTATATTAATGATAATTAATCTCCTGCTAAACAATATTACTTCAATTTGCTCTGTAATTTATAATTAACCTTCATTTATTTAAAATCTATCTTGAAAAGGACTTATCGATTTGTAAGATTAAAAATCTTATTATAACACTCTTAAACTTCTAAACTTTATTATTGAAGATGATTTATTTTCTACCGTTAGACCCGGTTTTTATCTCTCGAGATAATTTTATTATATATAATTTTCCATTTTTTTATGGTTATTTTTCCGTTTCGGTTGTTAATTGTTTTATTTAAAATTAACTTTTCCCCGGAGATAATTTACCGGTTGATAGGTACACTAATTATAAAGCTCTCGTAAGGGATCAATGCTTAAACGGCCTCTAAAGACTTACGGTTGATGAATAATATTATTGTCATATATTTCTAAAGGGATCAGGTAAACGACTATGAACAACAGTTGTTTAATTCAATAAATTAAACTGTTTAAACTGATTTAATTCTTTTCTAGGAATTACTGCTCGTTTTAGATGAAATTCTATTTACCTTTACGCAGGTTGGTCTTCCATTATTAACACATTTTTATTTTATACACAAGATTAATAACAAAAATTACATATATTTTCAATTTTAAATCTAAATATTTTCTGGTTTTCTTTCATCTGCTTTGATGGAAATTATTTTGCGTTCTATCTTCTAAACTGGGTAATGAATGGCTTTTCAGTGAGTCTGCTCAAATGAATGCCCAATAACTTATTTGCTTATGTGCAGTGCGTATATGAAAGTTCCAAACAATTGTATTTAAATAAAATCATAAAATTATAACACTATATCATTTAACACTATATGTTTATTATAACAATAATTCCAAACCTATATTGTAGGCATTTAATACACTATTCTACACCAGAGGTTCCCAAACTATGTGAACTCAAGAAAATGTTATATAATACTATTTTATAAAACCACATAATTTTAAGACTATATACTGAATGAATTGAGAATTTATCCTAGGTTTATAATATAATATATAATATAATATAATATAATATATAAACTTTATATGATACATCGCAGGTCAAAGCATAGCTTTGGTCTTTTGGGTAACAATATAAATACTCAAACTGTTTATTAGTTAAAGACAAAAAAATAAATGTTTACCTACATTTTACCCTTCGCTCAAATCTGATTAATTAAACGTTCTTAAAACTTAAATTTTTCGAAATATTATAATTGCAATTTATCATTATTAATACAATTTTAATTAGTCTCTGCACAAAATTTTTATAATTACCATGGTAATACTCAAAATAACAAATTTCATATTTTATTTTGCCCATTAATATAAATTACACTTTTAAGTAACCGGTTTTCAAAAATCATTCCCATATTCAATCCCCATTTGCTGCGATCAATGACAGGCTTAAGCGCTATTGTCTGCCTTCGATATGCAACAAAAATCGACCGAATATAACCAAAATAAATATTTTCCGAAAGAGCTCTTTAAACCTGGCTTAATGCCAGAACACAGGCTTCGTTAGGCCTTGAGATAGGCTTCATTAGGCCTCAAGATAGGCTTCGTTAGGCCTAAACACTTACGCGTAAGATTTTATGATAGAAGAGACTTGCAGACTTAAAATTCTTATTATACACATATTACACTTATTACTATTTATTTTAAACCTTAGAATTTAATTATATTAATTATTATCGATGACACACAAGTATTATTATTTGTGTTGATCAGATTTGATGAGGTAATTCTGTTGTGTAGTTTATTTACTAATTTAAATATTTTTTGTTTATTTTTCTCTCTTTTATTTTTACTTTTATCCGATCGAAGCTCGTCCTCCCAGCGAAAATCTGCATTGGTGAACAAGTTTTTGTTTGAACCCCTTACACAAACAATCACATAAGATGACAAGTTCAGATCGGGCTTAGGCTTTTTTTATAAAACTTAATACTAGATAATAACTATTATGATTACTTTAGATTTTATGAAGTAGGCGCAAAACGCGCCTTGGGTTACCAATTGCTCGTCGATACTACAAAAGGCTACGGATTAAAAATAATAAAATTACCCTTAAAACGTTGACACCACTATAATCTCTGGGTAATTCTTTTTTTTTTAAAGAAAAATTTGCGGTCAAACTGTGGTTAATGCCAACAGTTTCCCGCTTACCCCACTAAAAACTCTGGATAAAAACTAGAATAAGTATCGTCAAATCGTTGCGATTGTCAACAGTTTCCCGCTGACGCAACTGAAAACTCTGTACAGTTATGTAAGGATTTGGGGTCAAATTGTGGCTTACGTCAACAGTTTCCCGCTGACGCCACTGAAAACTCTGTACAGTTATGTAAGGATTTGTGGTCATATTGTGGCTTACGTCAACAGTTTCCCACTGACGCCACTTAAAACTCTGTACAGTTATATAAAAATTTGTGGTCAAATCGTGGCATAAGTCAACAGTTTCCCGCTGACGCCACTGAAAACTCTGTACAGTTATATAAAAATTTGTGGTCAATTTGTGGCTTACGTCAACAGTTTCCCGCTGACGCCATTGATAACTCTGAACTAATTGGATGCTAGAAATGAGTTGCTACTATTTCCCCATTGTTTATAAACAAGCCTTAACGGAAGTAATTTATTCCTTTTTATCAATTTAACTGACTTAGTCATAATTATTTTCAAAAAACTTCTGGACACAAATCGTTAATATAATTGGTGAGTGAAGGCGTAGAATATTATGATAAATTTTCAATTAATTCGCTAATTTGAGTCGATTTGTTTGTGCTTTCTATTTTGGCATATTTTATTCTTTTCTTTAATATTTTGCCTTATTTTTCTCTTGGCAACTATATATCAAAGTCATCGGGGAGGAGAGGCATTATTGTGATCGATAGTTTTGCGTTAAACGTATTAATTTTGTTTTGCAGATGTTAAACTTATGATAGATACGCAAAATAACAGATAAGCATAAAGACTGGATTCTCGAATCCATTGTTCGTTCTTTTGTAAATAAATTTATGTATGTAATTCACACAATAAGCTATTATTAGAATGCATTAGAATGATTAGAATTGGTCTAATGATTAGCCTCTATCGATTAGAGTCAAAGAATTATGTACAGGTTTTTACTTGACTGGGAGATCGACATCACATGATATATTAGAGTTCCGTGTAAAATTTCAAATCTGAGCTCTAAAATTCACTATTCGCCCAAACATTAATTAAATTGTAATACCATGCAAAGCTATAGGGTCAGATCTGCGCTCCAATTCATGAGCAAACTATCAGCCTAACAGCTTATAAGACCATTCATAAAACAATAGTTTTAAATGTAAATTATCAGTCTTCAAATTTATTAAAATTATCTTGTTTAAATTTAAATCTGCTTTAAAGAACAGAATTCTTTAATTAACATACCAAATCCTTTATCGCCTTCCACTCGGGTTTTTGTTTAATTTGTTCTATTCTTAAGTTATACGATTTTCTCCAAAATGTCGGAAATAACGGATATTAAGCCTTAGTGCATAATACTTTATAACCCTCATAAAGCTTTAGTGTTATATTTGAAAATGTTTACAATTATTTGTATGAATAAACAATTAAAGAGGAAACCTATGGGAAGATGGGTTATGAAAATAAGGGATACGGCGTATGTAACAACTTGAAGACTGGCCAACAATTCCGGCCTTCAAAATTATTTATCTATACTTTGTACACTCTTAATCCTTTAGATATTAAATAGTTCTCAAAATTAGGAGCAAACATATTAGGTTACATAAGTTTAACATATTTTATATTGTTTTTGATTTCGTTAACAATTTAAACACCGCACTGTTCTCTATCAAGAGCTCGAATTATGTAATACCCTAAGAATGACTCAAATGGGTCAATTATTAATGAAAGGAATCAAACTTAAGATTCCATAGGAAAGGATTAAATTTTATGCTTCAAAAATGTCACTCAATGAGTGAACTCTATTTACAAATAAAAAAAATTATAAACAGTTTTAAACATAAGTAACAAATTTATCAGCCATTTGTAGCATCTATAAAATTTAATAGTACTCAAATTAAGATTAAAATTCACTCTCTCCTATTATTCTAATTTTCGTGAGGACAATAATTCATTGTTGAGGACAGTATTGTTCTGGTTTTCCACGTATTCGAAAAGAGTGAATCAGGAACTCACGGTTCTTCTCACTTAAAATTTCAACTTAAAAATAAAAGGTTTTTTATGAATAATAAAAATTATTTAAAGAATAAGTATTTTCTGGAGTTTCGTGACTGAAAGTCAGGCTTTTCAAAGTGTGGTAGTGAAAAATTAGAGACACAGATGTTTTATTGTATGATAAAACAGGTTTTAATGTATTTGAGGTTGTATAAAACATCTGTCCCACTTTCTTTTTGCATTTAATCATTTGTGAGGCAAACTTTATCTAAATATTTATCAGTAATTCAAAATATTTTTGTTTTTATTTAAAGTGCATAAATCGATAACAGTTTCTTTGGTTTCCAGCTGTCCAGCTGTTTTTTAAAAAAAACAGTATCTCCTGAAGTTATACTAAAAACATAATTCAAACCTCGAAAACTAAGTCTATATTTTCTATAACAATGAAACGAAAGCGAAAAAGGAAAATAAGAGATCAATCACTTGTTTCCATACGTGATTACAGCTATAAACAGTTAATTACTAGTATAAGTAAAATCTATATGTTTAAGAGTCGCGTATCCTGAAAATCAACTACTTTTTAACTACAACTTTAAAACCATAATTCAAGACCAGAACGAAAAAGTTACCACTAAAAAAACTAAGGAAAAGAAGTGTTAAGCTTGTGATCGGGTTAAATGTGATTATAAAACTTTGATTTTGCTTCGAAGGCATTATTTGAATACTGTATATTACTCTAAGTTCTATATGGTTTGGTTTTTGATTAAACTTTTTTTTAGTCTAAGGGCCAAGAGGGTTCATCTTATGCAAATTACTGCACTGATTGATACTTTACCAATAAGTAAATAAAATCTGTAGTAAGTTTCGTGGAAAGAAATTCGAGCTAACAGACTGTCAAACAAATTAAAGGTATTTGAATTTGAAAATATTCAAAATCTTCAGAACCATAAGTTGTCTAAACACTCAGATCTGCCACCCTTTGAATAACATTATTGTATAAAAGCATTGCAAACAAAATCAGTTCCCCAAAATAGCAATGAAAAGAATTACTCAGAAGTGTTATTAATCTTAAAATGATATGTCCTTTCAATTTCCTTTAATTGCGACTATATTAACCGAAATTTATTCATTTGTACTGCAAAAAATCTGTGTACTGCAAATTTCTTAAATTGATTGCTAGCTTGAAACATAAAGGAGTTGGAAAGTATAAGGTTATTCAATCTATTTGTTCGTTCATTTGAAAATGGAAATTATTGGCATAAACAGAAATAAAGAAATAATTGAGTTATTTAAAAAAAATCAAAACCCATTTTTTTTAATCAACTCTAGTTTTTATAATTAAATTAAGAGTACGAGCGATACACTTGCATTTGATTTATTTGAATCAATGAATCGACTCAATACCACGACATGGAATAATTAAAACAGTGGAAATCACAAAGCTTGCTAGGTTTCAGGACAATATATTTGTATCATTTTTTTTTGTTTGACCAAATTGACTAGTTCTAGTTACGAAAACATAATAGACTTAAAGAGTCGGACTTAAAGTTTGAGTTTGCACTCACCCTCGAATAATTGTTCATGGAGATAACAAGGCCGAAATCAGTTCAGGGACAATTCTCGTTCTTGTCCAACTCTCAATGGTAGAGAAACCAAAACTCTCGGTAATTTACTTTACTTCTTTCACTGATTTTAAATGTATATAAATCAATAAAAGATATAAAACAAATTGATAATTCAAGACTTTATTGAAGAAAGGGAGAAAACTATTGTTCTAGAGGACACAAAAGTCCATTATTTTAAAACTAAACAACTATTTATTGACTGCTTGTGTATCACTGAAGCATGAATTGAGTCTAAACACGCAATAATGGATTTCATTTCATTTCGGAATTAATGTGTTTATTTAGGTCGAGGGAAACATCTGCCCTTTTCAGGCATCTGTCCATTTATTTCAATGTAAATTCTGTTATAAATGATAATTTTATCGATTTTATTTTTTTTTGTTGGTTGCTATATACTGAAGTTAATGAATGCTTTTCCTGCATTTAGTGTCATAACTTTTTAACCCAATTTTTCCCTTCATTAAAAGCTTAGAAATTACTTTAAAAATTGAATTTTATTAAACGGGTCTTAAAACTAGTTTCTACGAGTTATCATTTGGTTTCGTTACGAAAGATAAACTTCTGTTTTATCCAGTTTTGGTTTAATGTTTAACAAAATAGTTTCTGTCTTAGAAATTAACGAAAATTTTTACTAAAAATGTCAACAATTCATGGGAATTTAGTAGAAGTTTTGAATGGTGTTGAAAATTTGGCTAAAAATGCCCGTCGGAAACGTGATCTAATTATCCAATTTGTTGAAAACAAAGATTATATTTCAAAAGAGCAATTTGTTTTATTTATGAAAACTTTTGTCGACCAAATACTTGACAACAAAAGTAATGCTACCGAAGAATCCCTAACTAGTTGTTTGGCTGAAGACGAACCTCACAAGGTCTTGACCCAATCTTCGTATGAAGATATGAGGCGAGAGATGAAAGTTCTCGAAAGCAAACTCGAGAAAGAGACTGAGGAAATGGTTAACGTTCGTAGAAAATTATTCAAAATGAAGACGAATTATGATAAAATGGTCGCCATTTATAAAACTCAAATTGAAGAACAGGCACTAACAATTGAGAGGTAATTATATAATTGTTCTTTATTTCTGATTTAGCGAATAAACTATCTGAAAAACAAACATCTACGACTAACATGGATAACATATATCTACTTCAGGGGGTATCATAAGGGTGTCAAAATATTCATTTTAACCATTCGAGTTTTGAGCTGATGATCCCTTCATTCATAGAGATTAAACAGATTTGACATTGGATTTTAGATTTGTTTCCTAGGAATTACTATCCATACCTTCAATTTTGCTAAGAGTTATATTCTGTTTAATGGTTTATAATCATGATTTAATTCTTCTATTTTATTCACTATTGTATGCTTACTCAGATAAAATATATTTATGATTATATAATCATATTTTCTTTTGTTTAGACTTAAAGAGTCAGAGACAAAGCTTGTGACACAAATCGAAAATTTGAGTAATTACACGGATAAATCGAAGGATCAACTGATAGTCATAAAGAATGAAATTAAAAAGGAACTACTGGTTAGAAATGTAAAAAAAGAAGAGCTACAGTCACAGACAGAAACTATTCAAGTCTGTTCGAACGTATCGGAAGGAAGAACTGAAGCAATTGAAACCATCAATACTATTGGAGAAAATATCTCTGCAATAGAAGAGAGGCAAGAGATGGTTATGGAAACTGAGGGCAATTTAGACAACGAATCAGTAATAGATTTAACCCCAAACATCAATAAGAATCCGTATAAAAATGGCCAAAAGAAAACCTGCAGTCTAAGTATTGCTATGAACAGACCCTTTGTTAGAAGCTCTTATGGGATATATCGTTGTTCGCATTGTCATTATAAGTTTAGAATTGTTGAAAATCTCAGAACACATCTTGAGAAATGTCAACCTGGACAAAACACCGAAATATTTTGCTGTGTTCTCTGTCCCGAAGTTTTCTCTTCATCCTGGGGATTAGCAGTTCATCAAGCAAAAATTCACAAAATTTAGTCACGAAAAGAAACAGATTCTATTACTATTTTAGTTAACATCACATTAACCAATTTCAATTGTTTCTATAAATTCTCTTTTTTTCTGTTTTTCTAATCCATTCTTGTTATTAAACATTTTATGTTCTTTTATCCATTTTATTTTTATTTTCCTTTATAAAAACTATTATTTAGTATTTGACATAAATTAATTTTGTGTTAAATTGATTTGAATGAAAGCCTTTAAAAATTGTCAGATATTATCTAAATTGTAAACTATCGGTATTTTAGGAAATTGTTTAAAAAGTTGACCCGCAATGAACACACGGATAAGAATCGAGTAAGTCTAATGTTGTTAAATTATGGCTTTTAATCTTGCAACTTTTCATTAATCAAGAATATTTTAAGACTATTAGTATTCGTTCTATTTTGTAAACTCATTTAATTTTCAAAAATTAAATAAATATTTCATTATCGTTTGAATCAAAACTGGTTTTCAATTAAATTTTTCTTTTCATTCACGACTTTAATCTTATATTATATTTAGTTTCGATTTTTTTTTCTCGGCTCTGGGGTTTACTCTAAAATGGCTCAAAAGTCATTTGTTGAATATTTGGTATAGTCAGTTAAGTCCGACCTGTATGAGACTAATGCCTAAGATAAGGAAGGCTTCACGAAGTGCCAACCATTTGGTGTAAGTAGACTCTGGAACCATTGATAACCCTACTAATTCGTCTGATCAACGACTGCTAAGATCGTTACCTTGGGTAATGATTTCGGTCAATCAACTATGGCAGCTGTTGGACGATGTTATACCTGTTGGTTCATGAAGGACATACGGTACAAACCCGAAAGAACAAGGTCTTAACACTTAGTTGAATCATCAGAGAATTCAATAATTTACCCTTTTATCCTTCTGTTTAGTTATTAAAATCTAGACAATGTTTGTGTTGGATACTTTAATTATGAATCTAGATTAATCAGTTACTTAAATGTTTTTTAATTCTGTTCTTATTTGTCTTACGTTATAATTTTATTCGCCATCAAATCCTATTCTAGTTTAAATTGTATTATCCCGATAATCAATAAAGATATTAATGTGTGCATTAGTTTATTTTGCAGTGATTGAGTTATGATTTACTGGAAATATAAAATATTTCATGGCCTTAAAGAATTCTGACTACTGGGGAAAAACCGCCGAAAATTTTATAATTAGAATATTTCGTTAAGACTTGAATTTTCGAATGTAAAATTTGTTTCTCTAAAACTCTAAACGATAATAGCATTATTTAGATTTTATCCGTTAATTATATTAACCCCTGATATTTTTATGTTGACGTAATCTTTTTTTATTATTCAACAATTAAAATAAAAAATTAGCTTCACTTTATTTTATTCATCACTTTTATTTAGAGGTCAAAGGTCACACTATTAAGTTCGGGTTTTTAGCTGCGTCACAATATCATATTAGGTTTAAAATTTCAAAAGGATTGATCAAGTAATTTCGGAGAAACCATTGTTTTATTACAAAAGTTAAAAGGGTCTCGCTTTTGTTAAATTTCACGAAAAATAAAAAAAAATTATTTTTTTGTTCTTATTTTTTTATTGTTATCAATCTTAATTGTGATTCATTAGGGTAATCAAACGTTTTTAAAATATGAAAAATAATCTATTTCAGTCTATTTAAGGGGTTTGTCTGTATTTGGGCAATGGCGTGTGTGAGCCAAATCAATGAAACGTGTGCAGTTTTAACAAAAGTTTATTTAAAATATTGACGTTCTTGTGCCTTAATTTTAACCAATTTTTAATCATTTATTATCGTTAATTTATTATAAAGTTTTATTCATCAATTATTTTCAAAAATTACATCAAATTTATCGGAAAATATCAAGGTAATTTTTGCTATAATTTCAATACAATTTGTTTACCTTATTTTCTCTCATAGAAATAATTCAAACATATAATTGAGTAAATTTTCAAGTTGGCCTAGCAAAAAAGTGTCAGAGCCAGTGTTGTTGAATTTTTTTAATTTTATGTAAGTCTATACAAGCTTTGAAAATTTATAAATCTTAACTTTGGTTTTTGCCCGCTTTTGAAATTAAAGGTCATTCACTTCAGATTCACTTTAATATAAACAAGCGTAGGCACTAATGGAGGTTATACCCGATCAGGTAAATATTAAATTAATTTCATCATTTTTTTTCTTTATTTTTTTTATTATTTTTTTTAAGCACGAAATTCAAAATTTTCAATTAACAAAAATCTTTTCAAAAATTTAATTTTTTGGTGTTCAGTTTTTGATAAATTTTTAGTAACTACTATTATTAACATATTTAAAAGTTATTTCTATAATTTGTTTTAAAAAATGCTTGTTTTCCTGGAATACCAAAGTAAGTTTTGCTTTCAATTCGTTGAAAATACCTTCTTTTCTCACATAAAAATTATTTAATCTTATATTTTAGCAAATTTTCAAATTGGTCTATCAAAAAGGCGCCTGAAACAGTATTGTTGAATTTTTTATATTTTATGTAAGTATAATCAAGCTTTAAAATTTCATAAATCATAACTCTGGGTTTTTTCCAATTTTCAAATTAAAGGTCATTTACTTTAACATTATTTCAAAATAAATAAGCATAAGCACTTATAGAGGCTATACCCGATCCAGTTAATATTAAATTAATTCTCTTATTATTATTTTTATTATTTTTTTAACAGAATTATCTTGTTTAGTTTCTCAATTAAAATAATTTTTTTTTATTCTTAATTTTTCTCTTTTATTATAAAATAAACAAAATTTTAAGATAATTTTGGTTATTTTAAATTGAGAATTTTTTTTTTAATAATTTAAGGAAGCGAAGGTAATAAAGTTATGATTCAAATGTTTGTTCTTTAACAGAGTGGTCATTAATATTGTTTTAAGTCATGTATTCCTTTTCTTATTTTTGAAATTTGAAATAGTTGTATCGTTGTTAAATCGTGGCCAGTGTCAACAGTGTGCCCGCTGACGCCACTAAAACTTCTAGTAGCAATAGAGAAGTGTTCTTAAATCGTGGCAAGTGTCAACAGTGTTCCCGCTGACGCCACTAAAATTTTTGGTAGAAATTAAGGAAAGTTTCGCTAATTCGTGGCAAGTGTCAACAGTGTTCCCGCTGACGCCACTAAAACTCCGGATAGAAATTAAAAAAGTGTCGCTAATTTGAAAAGCTTTTAAGCAAACTTTTAAAAGACCAAAATAATGACTATAGACTTTACAATCAGGGTTTATGTTGTAAGCTTTATGTTAGCTAAACCTAAACATCATCTGTATAACATAATTTTAGCCGTTGATTAAAGCATTGAAAAAGCGATTAAATCAAATAAAGGGAATACCTTCTCTCCCGAAGCAATACCCTAAAGCTTCATTACTTGTTCTTAACGTAAAGCCTTTTGTTAATTGAATCTGTATATCACAAGGAAAATATGTCAGATTTTTCTGGGATAAATCAATGATTATGACCACATCTAGATCTTTATCTCCTCAATTTTATGTTCACTTATTTAAAAAGTACAACCAAAAAGTTGTTTAAAAAAAGAATAATCGCAAACTTATAGAAATTTTATAAACTTTTAGCCAAATTGCAATTATATCGATCTATGTTTGCAGGGCTAGAGTTCATGCAGTGAAAGATTGTTTATAGATCGGCTATAGCGCTTAAGAGATGAATAAATTTAATAATTTAAAAGCGTATTTTTGTTTAATTTGCTTTTATTGTCGTGACAGCTGCAAACAGAAGCACATAAAAATAGATAAAATATTTTTTAATCAATAAATTTCTGGCACAATGAATGAATAAACATTATTTTGCAAAAAAAAATGAATAACAAATATGAATAAATAATAATGAATAATAAATATGATAATTCTATTAAAAGGCCACCAGATTACCACCAATAACTTATTCTTGCTTTTTTTTACAAAACATCTGTTTTCGAATGGATTCATCAAATATATTATACAATACCCAAATTTTTGCAACTAAATTGAGACGAAAATATTGATTGAAAAATGTTTGTACCCATAGAAACGCTTTTCATTTCTAGACAAAACAATTTGTTCAAAAATACTTTTAAATAAGAAATAGAATGCAACTAAAAATAAGAATTCAGTCGTTATTTCCATTAACTAATTGTTATAGCTAATTCGACTAATTAAATTGTTTACCCAAAATTTACCAAGTTCAAATTAGTTTAGTTTTATTTTATAGAAATTTAATTTTAATTTTCCTTTTGATTTCTTTCCTTTTCTTCTAATTAATATTTTAGATGTTTAGTTTGTAAATAATTTGATCTAGAGCCAATAATATTCAATTTAGATATTTTAATCATGTGTAACCAGGATCATTTTGAAATTTGTTTATTTATATTCAGAAAAATAGTGCATTTGATCTAAAACATTAACATATTTAGTTGGAAAAACCATTTTCAAAATTCAGACAACGATTGGCATCAAAATGAAATTTTTCTCACAAAAACATTGAATAAAAAAAAGTGTGGTCTCAGGACTTATAGACAAGTAGTTAATAACCAGTTGAAGACAAGACTAGTCAGCATAAGGTCTAATATCTTAAATTCTTTTCAATCCGAACTACTCTTTTCAAAGATTAGAGAATCGGCTAATTTTTCTAAAATAATTTCAGTTTTCGCTCAAATGGTTTTACACTTTCCCTGTCTCTAACCTAACCATACAATTTATTAATTTTTTATAACAATTCTTAGTACTGATTGATATAAGCACCGGTAGTATATGTTCTCGATTGAAATTCCTAGTTTTTACTCCAATTCCTAACTTTTTGAAAACAAAAGAAGTTTTTAAGGAATACTCGTATGCGACACCACTTTTTTGCATTAATCTATGCGTTAGCTCACTATAGGGATTGATTGGAGAGAATTGGAGAAAAGACTAATCTGAACCTGAAAAAGCTTTGAATATATTTTTTTTTATTCAACTAATTCTGAATGACAAGTTGGAAGAATCAAATGTTTAATCTGTTTATTATTGTTATTATTTTGTTGAAAGTCTTTGAAAGCCGGATATTATTTTGTGTTTCTTAAGAATAGAGTTGGGATGCATTTGAGGGCAGATGTATTAGCAATTGAAAGGGCCCTCAACCTATCCTTTTTCGCATATCAATTGAACAAAAAGCAAATAAAATGGGAATTTTTTATCATTAAAACTGTTTTAATGCTAAAAGCTGTGCCATAGATGTGTTGACAGCTGTTTCTCAAGCGATCCAATGCTTTTTGAGGTCTGATTGTCGTTCACTTTAGGAATTATGTCATTACTTTACAAAATGCTCATACAAAAACAAGTAAATAACTCATTTGCATGACTACACTCAACTTCTGATCTCATAAACATATGTAAAATCTTACTTTACGCTCATTCTTCTCATTCTGGTCTTATATAGTTATAAAAAAGCCATGGTCAGTTAATTTATTTAAATTTTATAATGATCTTGATATTTTAAAGTTAGCCATAAAGGAATCAAAAAAGAATTGATAGGATTAATCTCAGGAATTCTTGATCTTGGTTTACAATAGAATAAATTGTTTATGGAGAATCTAAAAATGTTGCTAGCTAAAAATATTTGAAATATTTTTAAAACTAATTTTTATATTTTTTTGTTCATCAAGTTCAAATCAAATAATAATCACATAAAGTCTAGTATTTATTGGGATGAGTTTGGTTTTATTCGGATAAGGGTTTGAACAATATTTTTCTTCAATGAAACAGCTAGCTCACTTAAATGGATCATAAATAAGTTGATATTCAAGACAATGGCCGTATTGTTCAGGGTATGCATAGGTCTAGTAATGGACACATACAAGTTAGTCTTGGAATTTGTGTCAGTGAAGTATTTGTGAGCGGTTTTATCAAAGGATTTAATGAATTAAGGTTACTTTAAAATGGTAATACCAAGTTACTAATTATTTGTTTTTGTTATAAACTCAGTCCTATTTTTGGTGGATATTTAAATCAAAGTTATGATTATAAAAGTTTTACAATCTATTTGTTCATTTTCTAATATTTTTGGTATACATTTTAGAATAATTTTAATTTGCTACTAGACCATGTTGGCCTTTTAATTGGATAGTTTCAGGACTATTTTTTGGAATTTTGAGGGAACAGTTGTCGTTATTGTCAGTATTTTTTTTAACACTCAAAATAGTTCGGCTAAGGAGATTTCGAAAAAGGGGCTACGCCCCTGGGGATAATCCCACTTCTGATGAAGTGTTCTCTTACGCTTTCGCGCTGAGGCCCGGCCAAGGCATGGGCCTGGCGACCCAAAGCCTCGTCCGAGCC
>JAQIXI010001207.1:0-14931 GCA_034700165.1 Galumnidae sp. Gr-Ori-00277 | reverse complement strand
CTTTTCAATAAGTCTATCTTTTTGATAAATTTTCATAAATGTAGTGATTATAGCTTTGCCCTCAAACCTTGTTTTTAATTTTAAATTTTGTTAAAACAGTTCCGTTGAAAAAAGACAATCAATTAATGGCTTTCGTCGACAAAGACTTCATTTAAGTAACAAATTAAGAGTGAACTCGAATTATAACTCAAAAACAAAGTCGACTGAAGAAGAATTTATGACAAAAGACAAGGAATTGAGGTTTTGTACTGATTTTAGTGAACTCAAAATGAATTCAATTCCCGAAACGGAAGAAATCGGAAGAAAATTGTTTTTCAAAAAAGACTTTAAAGTTGAGTCAAATGAGTGGCGAAACTCGATTAAAGAGTACCACAAAATGTGTCAAAATAGTGATGACATCAATACTAAAGTGAAGGCAAATAAAATACAGAAATTGCATTTTAAAGACGATAAATCCTGTGCCCGACAGGCAATGGACGCCTCATCCGAGGCATCAGCCGATGAATTGGCCGCTTATTTAGACGACACTCTGTATTTGCCGCGAAAGATGTCTTTTATGGCTGAAATGATGTACACATAAACTATGGATTACTTTTCAAATCGTTTTCTATTTAAACGTTTCAATAATTTTGTAAATTTTTATCATTTGTTTGAATTGAAAATAGTTTTTATGGCAAAAACTGAATACATTTTCATTAATTTTGTTTAACAAAACATATTTTAAAAAATAAAACTAATGTTTAATTGAATTCTTTGTTATGAATACAATTCCAATGAATCGATAGGAAGAGAGAAGTATTTCTTTCAAATATAATTTATTTCTTATAAAATGTCTAAAAATATTTATCTAATCTTTTTAATTACTATTTTAACAAGTTTAACATTATTCAAAATGATCAAGCACACTTTAATGGTAAACTTTATTACATTTAATGTTTAAATTATTCAGATGACCATAAATAAAAAGAAAGTCCTTTTTATTATATTTAGAAAATAATACCAATTTTATAATAATTTAAATTAGCTTGCTAATCAATCATTCCTTGTTACTTAATTATGTTTATCGATGATTGCTACTAGATCTCCAAATATCCTAGATAACTAAGAGAAATTTATTTGGATAAAAACATTATTATTAGTATTTTAATGTTTTAATGAATTCGGGGATAATTTTATTAATAAATTTGATTTAAATCATTGTTTTATGTGAACTAAAATTTTAAATAATGTTTGAAGTGTTTTGTGTTTGTCTGCCATCTATTGATTGCTTTTATAACACAAAACATATGTTTTTATTTTTATTGACTTTTGATTCATTTTAAGTGATTTCTTGTCTTTAATTTGTTTCTCACCGAAGATGTCTTCACTAAAACGGATCCATAAATCTAAGCAAAGGCTTCATCGGGAGAGACATAAAGTAATTCATTAATTATTTAAATAATTGAAAAACTAATTTTGTTTTTAATTGATTCAAAGCCCGAAATCCGAAAACATTTGGATTTTTGTAACACAAAAAGGATTACAAAGAGAGCGGTCATACGATTGGATCACAACTTAAAGACGTCGTTCACCACAACTTCAGAGATAACGACTAACAACTGACAACAGAATTGATTTATGAAACAATTAATGGAAACCAAAGACTTAATATTTTGGAGATTTTATTACAGAAAATGGAAATCAAGAAAAGACTTCTTGTAATTCAAACTTAAGGTAATTTTAAAACTGATTTTCATATTTTATTTTATTTAAAATTTTAAAATTAAAACGAAAGTAAACCTAAAAGTAAGGAAGGGTTGAGACACTCGACAGTCGACACCACAACAATTCAAATGGAAGTCCCAAACAAAGCGTTGATTATTAGAGTATTTTAAGTCGAGAATCGGATTTCTATCACAAGAGAACCACTCATTGAAATCTGTCTTTTCATCGATTGTCTCAAAAAAGAGACAACAAAATCGAAAGTTGTGTCCATTAATGTCTTTAAATTTATTTTGAAATAAAATCGCATTAATTTATTATAAAACAAATATTTGTTACAATTAATGATTAATAAAAGTTTAAAAAAACTTTTTAACAAAAATAGTCTAAAAATTCAAAATTTGTATTTTCTTTAAGTATCCGTTTATAGTATCAAATTCAGTGTTTCAGTGGATTCGATCTCATATCGTTCACCTAAAGAGCTCACCTAAAGGCTCGCTCTTTAGGTGAGCTCTTTGACCACTAGACCACAGAAACATAACAAAACTATTTGGTTAAAACTTCTACTCTTACTTTTGTTAGGTTTAGACTAGAGACCCAATTCGGAGCTGATCTGACAGCACCTGACCATCAATTTTTGAAACTTTTTGGGTCTCTGGTTTAGACATTAAAACTACATTTTCTTCCCATCCCTGAGAAATAAGACTCCAATTGAGTCATAAGAAAAATTTAAACTTTTTTCAAACGTTAATATTTGTAGATTTAAACTATAAATTGTGTTAAAATGCTTTTAAACTTAATTTTATTATAAAAATTAACTGAAAAGAAATGAAAAATAAAATTAATATTCTTTTTAAACAAACAATGTCTTAGTTTTGTTGAATACTTTTTCCGGAAAATAAGACATTGAATTTTGGAAGTCGTTATTATCACAACTTTTGGTTTAAACCAAATTTTTTCAGGCATTTGTTACAACAATTTAGGTCCTAAAGTTTAGGACTCAAGTGTTCAATCAGTTCAATACAAGTGATGGCCTCATCATAGCCTTTAAGACAACTTTTTGGTCGACACTTCCTTTAAAGACATTGATTTTAAGAGATTTATTTCTGCCAAAGAGGATATCCCAGGTTAGGTGTCTCGCCTCATAAAGACATTCTTTAAGAGATAAGTCGTTGCAATCAATAGAAACGATTTCTTCAACATTTGTCAACTTTTTTGTTTTTGTTAAGTCTTCGTATAAACTTTTCTTCAGCGCATCCAAAGTCTGCTATTGTTGTGATATTCGGATAGTTTTCAGTCAATATATTGAAAGTCTTTTGATATCGTTGTATATAAAGCCGAGGATTAAAGCGGACATCACTTTCTGAGAGCAAACTATTCTCGTCTTCGGTTTTCATTTTAAAATCAAATATAAGTTAAACACAAAAACAGTTAATTTAATAAAGAAATGTTTATTTGAAGAGAAGTAAAGACGACTAAACCAGGGCAGTCCAAAAGTGGCTAAAAAGTCACTAAACAGTATTAAACAGAACTCTGGGTGTAGTTCTTAGTGTCCAATATATATACTTTTATTGAAGAAGTGATGATTCAGATATTGGAGAATTAATTGATTCCTCTGAAGATAGAAATAGGTTTGTGTCCCAAATTTGAATAAATTCGTTGGCACTGACTATTCATAAAATGTTTGGTTTCACTCCAACACAAGTCATTTAACGGTTCGTTTGGTCAATGAAAGACTCGATTGATTTCAATTCTTGAGCCAAAATCTGTTTCTAAAAATGTTGGCCACAAATAGGTCTCCACTGCTTTAAATTTAATAAAAATAAAATCTAAATTGAAATCAGTTTTTGGATGAAATTACCGGCGATTCCGTAGTTTTGAAGGAAACGCATCCGAATTGGTTTTTGATTTGCGGAAAAACTTTGTATATAACGACTGTTTATAACAATTGAAACCATTTCTACGGAATTTCAAAATACTTTTCATATTTTAAGTAATAATTATTTAAATGACAACTATTGTCTGCCCTTGATGCTTTTTGATTGTCTATTGTACATAAAGTATAAATTTTAATATTTCAACAGACAAACCAATAGATCAGATCAAGAGATGTTACCCATGAAAATTTGAAGAGTATATGAACCGGTGATCATTATATGAATCAAATTAAATGATATGACTTAGAATATATTGGAATACATAGAATATAAGCTCATTTATTCCAAACATAATTAAATGATTCGTAATAACAATTGCTTTTAAAATAAAATAATCTGCAAATCATTTAATGATTAATAAAATTACTCGAAAAAAATTAAGCAAAATTTGGATCTAATTAATGGTTTGATCGCTAATAATAATAATAATAATAATAATAATTTTAATTAAACTTTAAAATAAAATATTGAATGATTAGTATTTTTTTGAGTTTTGTTTAGAAATGTATTTTAAAATAAAGTCTAAATTACTAATTAAATGAATAATTTTTGCATTTCCTAAGTTCTGATCAATTTTTAAACAAATTTTCAAATTAAAGTCATTTTTTTCTATGAAAATTCAATTTTAAATTCAATGAAAATTATGTCACAAATCGCTAGAAATCGATGCAATTATGCGATAAAAGTCACAAATTCTAAGACTTATAAGCATTTGAGGCACATATCAGTTGTTTTGGATTCAGAACTGCATAATAATAATAATAATAATAATAATAGTAATAATAATAATTAGCAATCATTCAAACAGAGACCAAAAAATCAAAGATTCCGTCATTTGGCACACATTCAGACACTGTTTTCTAAAGGACTGACGACTATTCACTTATCGTTGATTTCTTTTCTGTTTGAGGGGTAGCGCCGACTACTTGTGACGTAACGGATGGCGATATTTGTTGTGTTTGCAATTGAATTGATTGTTGGCTCATCTGTTGTGGACATATCGTCTGCTGTGGAATCGTTTGCATTGAAGTTTGGGTCAGTTTTGTAGTTTGAGTTTGGATTGTCTGCTGTGGAGCCGTTGGAGGACCTAATGTTGGCTGAGATATCACGTTTGGCATCGTTTGTAAAACGCATTGTGTCTGTTGTGAGACTTGTGTTGTTTTCTGTTGGATCGGCGTTTGATTTAACTGTTGAGCTGATTGTTGTGTCAACTGCTGAGCCGAAGATTGAGTCAACTGATGTACCGGTTGTTGTACCAATTGCTGAGTCGAAGGTTGGGTCGACTGTTGGACCGGTTGTTGTGTCAACTGGTGAGTCGGAGTTTGGGTCGACTGTTGGACCGGTTGTTGTGTCAACTGCTGAGCCGGAGTTTGGGTCGACTGCTGAGCCGAAGTTTGGGTCGACTGTTGGACCGGATGTTGTGTCAACTGCTGAGCCGAAGTTTGGGTCGACTGCTGAGCCGAAGTTTGGGTCGACTGTTGGACCGGATGTTGTGTCAACTGCTGAGCCGAAGTTTGGGTCGACTGCTGAGCCGAAGTTTGGGTCGACTGCTGGACCGGTTGTTGTGCCAACTGCTGAGCCGAAGGTTGAGTCGACTGCTGGACAGGTTGTTGGGTCAACTGCTGAGCCGAAGGTTGGATTGACTGCTGGACCGATTGTTGGGCTAAATGTTGAACAGGTGGTTGTGTCAACTGTTGGACTGGTTGTTGACTTTGTTGTGCTATAGGCTGTTGTATTAGTTGAGGCGTTGGAAGTGGTACTGACTGAGGCTTTGATTGCGGCGATTGAATAGTTTGTGTCGGCTCAGATATCTGTTGATTTATTACTCCTTTTGACTGTTGAGGCAATGTTTGTGTTGTAATCAACTGTTGTGTTGACTGTTGCGGTGATAATTGTTGTGACTTTTGACAACTGACTGATTGATTACCAGAACTTATAAAAAGTTCTTTATTTTCTGTTAGTATATCGAAGACAATATTCTGATCGTTCTATTTGTCAAAGAAATCAAAATAAAAATCATTGAAACAAAGATTATATAAAATTTGAAACCTTATTAACGAATCCATAAAAGACTAATTCTTGAGCTAAAGAAGAAGGTATTAGTTCTGTTAATTCTAATTTTGTCGACAATTTTCTATTAATTTTGTCGTCAAAAATTATATGAAGGGATATCACGAGTCGTTTATCACTTGTGTGGGCCTCCAGAGGAGGTTCTAAAGTAGAGGCAACGCTTAAAATACGTCGCATCTCCTCATCGTAATTGTCCGGAGAATTCAGTTGTTTTGTTGATTCTACCGAAACCTCCGGAGACATTGTCCGCTGACGAGATATAAGAGGCGGACGAATTGTGGTCACGATTGAAGTTAAAGGAGAGGCCCCGTTTCGAACCTCTTCGAAAAACTTTTCAAACTCTACTTTCGGAGAATCGCTTTGTTTGAGCGTAAAGTTGGGACGACTGTCGTCTTTGTGCCGAATTTCAGCCAACACTCTATCGCTATTACTCTGTAGACAAAGTACTCTAGAAATGGCCTCTTCTGTAAGTTGTTCCGGTTGGAAAGAGGTTGAGTTCACTATTACATGCGCTGAAAACAGTTTCAAAGAGGGTACTTCAAAAATAATTGGATGAAACAATAGCTCTCTGGCTGTTGGCCTCTCTTTAGGGTTTCTATTAAGACATTTCATAATAAAGTCTTTTTGGAGCGAATTATCCAAACTTTCGATTGTATTGTTTATAACATCATCTGTGATATGAGTAGACTCTCCGTTCGGCGATATCTCTAAGGCCGCCATTTCTAAGGCACACATTCCGAAAGAATAGATATCAACTGCCGGCGATAAAGTGGTTCCGTCCACATCGGAAATGCATCCGATTTCCGGCGCAAAAAAATGAAGATTGGCTTTAGAGTCACCCCTTACTGTCTTCACGTGTTTATGAATGGCGTCCGGAGCGACGGCTCCTATTTTTATGAGTCCATTATAACTAATAAAAATGGAATCGCAATTAAGGTTTCCGTGGACTATAGGCGGGTGAGAGTTATGTAAATAACATAACGCAGACAGAGTCTGAGTACACCATCTTTTCCAGGCCTAACAATACATCATTAGTTTATCATTACATTAATCAGAGGTCACTCACATTGAGAGCCATTCGAATCAAATTCTTTTTAGTCCTCCGAAGAAATTGTTTGAGAGAACCGCTGGACATATACTCTGTAATGAAGATAACTCTTGGCTTTTCGATGTCTTTGTGAACCCAATATTTGTGTAATTTAACGATATTTGGATGTTCTAATTGGATGAGTCGATCGAAAATCTCATTAATCGTTTCCTCTTTTGTTTTGAAGTATTTCCTCTCAGAAAACCTGACTTCATTCCAGACCACTTCCACCCCTTCCTCCGTATCCATTGCTAGATATGTAGAATCTATTCCTGGAATATCTCTCTGTTCGACCTGTAATCAAATCAATGATTAATTAATATAAAGAGATGATTAATATAAGACCTGTTCTCTACGTTTAAGCCATCGACCGCAGGGACTTTCCTCAAGAATCTCATTTTCTTCTTCAGAGTCGTCGACTCCCTCTGTATTATTCTTAGAATCGTTTTCATTGGATTTGTTGTCAGCCATTATTCAATTCAATGACAATATTTGTTGGAATTAACTTAAGATAGTTTTGTCTGAAAAAGACTCAAAAGGAATGACGAAAAGGATTTCTTCAATAAATAGTTATTATTTAATAAATTGATTATTAAATTAGATTTTTGTCAGTTTTTAAGTCTAAACACAAATAATTGATAAATTCATCCATTGATTGATATATAATTTATTTATATATAAACTTATTATAACTAATTTAAATGAAAATTAAATTTTTTTACTTAAAATCTTTTGAAAGGAATAGAAAAACACTTAAAAATTTAAAAACAAATTTAAATCACAATATAAACAAACAAATGTTTTTGTTGTTCACTTAAATTACGATTAAATTGAAATACTTTTAATTAATTTGAGTGAAGGACCAGAAAGTAATTGGATTTTAATAAACAACTGATTTCACAATTTATGAGTTGTTTTTCAATAATAAATTGCTTGAAATCACTGTTTCTTTACATCTGAAATGTGGGACCAAATGATTAAATTTATTAGTTTTAGTGTAAATTAGATGACATTTATTATTAATATTATTATTATTCTTATTATTATTATTATTATTGATATCGCGATTATTATTATTTTTATAATAGTTTGTATCCATTACTCGATTATTATTACGATTAAAGTCCAAAATATGAGTCAAATTTCATTTCAATTAAATTGAATGTTGACATCATTTACACAAATCATCGGCGAATGGCTTTTAATTCAATTAAATCACAATTAAATGATCCATCAATTGATTCTTCAATGTCTTCACAAATACCTTTCAATCAGTATTTGACTAAAAAAATATAAAACATTTTTTCACTAATATTTGGGTCCAAAATATACGACAATTTTTTTATTAAAATTCGGATATTAATAGCAATTTGTTATTAATTTGAATTACTTCTAATAATAGTATTACGAATAAAAATATCAAATCAAATGCTTTAAATGCTATTCAATGTTTTGGTGGCGTGTCTTCAAAGCACAGCACAAACCATAGACTCGACTCCAGACACTCAAACAACAGACGCTTTGCATTGCATTCATTGTATTCTTGTCTGACATTCTGTGCACTCCTTTTGCCATAACTTTATTTTATTGATTGTTTTTCAATAAAAAACTATTAAAACTTCATTTTTGTACTTAATTTACATTTAAGCCATTCTTTAATTTATTGCTTTCATTAATGACTAAACACTTAATTAAATTAATTACTTTATAGTCGTAACTCTTTTTCACTAAAATTATACTTTAAATAACTTTTCAAAAAATGTTTTTTTATTTAACCCTCGGATAGGATTAAAATTAGGTGATATAAGAAACAAGTAAACTGTTATTATTTTGCCTCTTGACTGCACCGGTAATTATAGCAAAGACTAATGTGAGTCATACCTCCACTTATGCCCTTTTCAATCATTAATGGGCAACAGTTTATATTACATATTAAAAGCACTTATTCTGTTCGTGACCTCAATTTGTTGCATAACTTATAATATTTAAAGAATTCATTTAAATGACAAAAATATCGTAAAAATGTTTAATAAA
This sequence comes from Galumnidae sp. Gr-Ori-00277, assembly GCA_034700165.1. NCBI lineage: Eukaryota > Metazoa > Arthropoda > Arachnida > Sarcoptiformes > Galumnidae > Galumnidae sp. Gr-Ori-00277. The sequence goes on along the minus strand of JAQIXI010001207.1, from coordinate 6,102 downwards.
ATGTTTAATAAAATGTTTAATAAATGTCTGTTTTTTAGTTCATTCATTCATTTATTAATATTTTTATTTAAACAAAGTTTCAATAAAGCGCTCCGTTTTGTAAACCTTTAAAGTACTGACAATTTATTTATATTTATTTAATTCTGAGATTAAATAATAATAACTATAAGATAACTAAATAGCGATAAGAAATGTTTAGAAATAATCAGAAATTCTAATAAAAAAAATGTTTATAAATAATCTATTGTTTTATAGTTCAGATGACATCAATTAACTTAAATTCGACGCCATTTTTGTCTTGAATGACATGAATGTATTTCTTATAAACGGGTCCTTTTTCTGTACTATAAAATTGTTGTACGAAATGATTCTTTGGGTTTGGATTGAATTTTTCAATCGAGTATAAGACTGTCCCCGAACACAATGAATATAAACTCTTGTCTTTGGGATCGATTCCAACCTTTAGTTCAAATAAATTAAAATCAATAAATAATTACTTAAGGATTAAAACAATACATTAATTCCCGGGTGATATCGAAGTGCTTTTTGTCGGCCCAATATTATCCTCTCATTGACTACTTGGCCCGGAATGAAAAAGAGGCGCCGATTTCTGGGGGGCCTTTTCTTTCCTCTTTGAGACTGACCCGGACTCTTCGTTATAAATCGCTTACAAATCGAAACTAAAATCAAATAATTAAATGAATTTCAATTGAAAAGAGTGTCGAATAACGAACCGCTTTCCGTATAATCACTTAAAAGTTGAGCCCATATTCGGTTAAAAACAAATAAATTTGAGCCCATCTTTAAAATGAAGATTTAATTCAATATAAATTTAAATGCAATCAAATGAATTGCAATGAAATAAAGTAAATAAATTAAGTGAAGTGAAGTGAAGTGAACTTGGTCACTCTTCAATTCTCAAGGAAAGTGAAAATCCAAACCAAAAACAATGACGAAAACAAATAACGTTATGAAAGGAGGAGTTGAGGTCAATTTAGTTTTGTATTTGAACTTGCTCATTTTGATCTTATCCGACAATTTTTGATAAAAATATTGTTATTTCATTGAATTTTATATATTTGAAAAACATTATATTTTTTAAACCGAAAATTTTAAAGTGTTTTGAGATAATATTTAAAGGGATTTAAAAGTAAGGTTTGAAAAGAATATATTTGTGAAGAGTTTGTTTGAGCGTCGATGTGATGACACAACACGTGCTTTAATGGCATTACAACGAACTGTAACTCTATTTATGAAAAGATTTTTTTATTGAAAAAAGACTCGAATTTTGCTTTAATTGAGACTCAATTCGAGAGACATTTCTTTGAAATTAATATTCATTTGAATTAAATTATTGGAGACAAACAACAAATGGGAGTATATCTGTCGACACCAAACACTGAATTGGAGGGCACTCAAGACGGCAGGTCATCAAAACTTGTTTTCGGCGCCGCTTCGATGCAGGGCTGGAGAGTCGGTCAGGAGGTATACCTTTTGTGTCCGTAATTTTAGATTAAATGTGTTTAACCCAAAGGACGCCCACATCGCTATCGCTGAGTACGACGACAACACGTCATTGTTTGGTGTGTTTGACGGTCACGGAGGCCCTGAAGTCGCCAAATATTGCGCACAATTTTTGCCACAATTTATCAAATCTTTGAATTCATATCAAACAAATCAATTAAAGGGATGTCTCGAAGAAGCGTTTCTTAAGTTCGACAAATCTCTTACTGAAAACCAAGTCATCAATGAATTGAAGTTTTTGTCAGCGCATCCGGACGTCGACAATGACGGCAATGACAGCGAAGATGAAATCAATGAAGCGATTCTTCTTCGCGAAGAGGCAGACCTTCCCATCTCTGAAGTAATGAAACGATATAAGAGTGATATCACCCCTTCATCAGAATCTGAGTGCAGTACAAGCAATAGGACTGGACTTTCCCTCCCTTTTCATATGAGGTCTGAAATGAAGGAACGGACAAAACCCGTTTCGCCATTTCTTAGAGCGAAGAGGAGTTCAGCAAATATTGAATTTAACAAAACAGACCAAAAAGAGACCATTGATTCCGAGGGGCAGTCCTCCACTTCTAAAGTGTCGTCGTCTTCTTCGTCCTCTTCTTCATCCCTTTCAGATAAACCCAAAACAAAAGAAGAGTCTGAAAACCCAGAAGAGCCTCAAAGCTCTGAAAATTCTAATTCGGAAGTGAATGAGAAGTCGAGCGAACCTTCAAATGGAGTAAAAGATTTAAATCAAGTGTCAAATGGAGAAGTCGTTACTGAAAATGAAGAAAAAGACAGCGAATCCGTTCCTTTGATCGATTCCTCAAATGATAATCAAAATACTTCGGAAAATATTGAAAAAACGGATTTATCGAACTCTTCAGACGAAGTGACCCCTTCTTCCAGTCCTTATAAAGGAAAGGGTAAATATAAAAAAGTAATAACTCCTAAAACAGTGAGTCCGGACTCGACATCAAAGTTAGACACAGAATCTGATAAACCTATTTATCAATACTTTATGGAAGACTTTGATGAAGAGGACGAAGAATCAGATGATAGCGAAGAATTTGAAGGCAACGATGAATCATCCGATGAAGATGTAGATGATTCGGAATCTGAAGAAGACAATGGAGAAGAAGATAATACACCCGTTCCATGTTTTGAAAGACCAGGTTATGATAGTGGCTGTACAGCAGTGGTTGCACTCTTTAAAGGCAATCAATTGGTTGTTGCAAATGCTGGTGACTCTCGTTGTGTCGTCTCAAGAGATGGAAATGCTATCGATATGTCAATCGATCACAAACCTGAAGATGACATCGAACGCGACCGCATAAACAAAGCGGGAGGTAAAGTGACCCGAGACGGTCGCGTCAACGGCGGACTCAATCTTTCGCGGGCTATTGGAGATCACGCATACAAACAAAATAAAGAGGTTTCAGACAGGGATCAGATGATCACTGCTTTACCGGATATTAAAACACTGGAAATCGACACAAAGACTGACGAGTTTATGGTCATCGCTTGCGATGGCATTTGGTATTTACCTGAATATTGTTTCTATAGTACATCGATTCTATTGTTTGCAGGAATTCTATGACTTCCCAACAGGTCGTAGACTTTGTCAGAGAACGCATCGAAAGCACAGAAAAACTTTCATTAATTTGTGATGAGGTCTGTCTTTCAAACCATTAATAAGATTAAACAGTGATTAAAAAATGGTGTTTCAGTTATTCAGAAGGTGTTTGGCGCCGGACACTCACGGGGACGGCACTGGTTGTGATAATATGACGGCTGTTATCGTGAAATTCCTGCCCACAAATAATCTGAAGCGTAAATTAGAGGAAAACGAAAACAATTCAAATGACAATCACATCGACTCCATAACAATGAATGACGAGAATATCTCTGAAGAGCCTCAGACCAAACGAAGCAAAAATGAAGAAACAGATGTCGTTCCTAATCAAAGCACAGTTAGTGAAGTCGATACCAGTGTTTGACGCATACATTACCAATAATGCCATCAATTTTAGGCTCATTTTCATCGATTTATTCGATTATAAATAGATTTCATTCATCTTTTAGTAACAATTAATGCCATCATTTGTTGAACTAAAGAGTTCCGAAACTTTTAATCATTTAATAGAAATTCACTTTCGATTTATTAAAAATAAATTCCATTTTTTGAGTATTATTTGTATATAAATTATAATTAAATGAATACAACATTTTTAGAGTGAAATAATCGATGAATTAATTTTTCTAAAATAAATATAAAATTAATATAAAAAGAGTAAAAAATGATAAACTCATTAATCAAATTGAGAGGTTTGTTGATGTGATAACTGTTCCATCAACTTTAAGTGATCGCTTTCCATCATTTGTCGCACTTCCGAGAGTTGACTCAAAACTCGTCGACGAAATTCTACGTCTGTTTTATTGAATTTTATATAATTATTCATTTATTTGAAACAATTGTTACGAACCCTTATCTGATTTTATGTCTTCCTTTTGGTCTTCATCTTCACTTGAAATGGAAGACTCCTCACAATCTGAAGACTCTTCAGATGAGAAATAATTCTTTTGTTCTTCACTGGTCTGAGTGGCCATCGAATGTGTTCCTGTAGTCTGAGAAAGAGCCGTAGCTAACGATCGCGAAACCGAAGACTTTGGTCGGAGAGGACTTCTAGTTTCTCGAATTTGCATATAAGTAGGGCTTCGAAGTATAGAAAAAGGAGACGTCGACCCAATCATCACATCTCTCTTCGATTCTTCTTCTGAGTCTTCTTCTCTAAGTCTATGTTCGTCTTCGAATTCCTCTAACATTCTGAGTCTCTGCTCTTCTAATCTGCGCTCTAATTCTAGGTCTTCCAAACGAAGTTTTTCTTTTTCTAAGGCTTTAATTTTTTCCTTTTCCTCGACTTGTTTTCGGAGTTCTTCGCGATATTTGATTGCTTTAAGTCGACTCGAATGTGTCGCTAATAATCTACTTCTGGGAGTAATGTATTCGGGAACAAACTTATTGTTAGAGCAGTGAAACCATCCAACTGTTGGTAATTGTGAAAAGGATTTGTGACTCCCATCAGATGATATGTCTTCAAAGTCCGACCCATTTGATTGTCTGTGTTTTCTCTCTTCTACTTTTTTGGCATTAAGTAAATCGTTATAATCGGTGTTTAGTTTTATTACTCGTTTAGAACTTCTTTTTGGATCTTCCGATTCCTCTCTTTTTTTCTAAAATAAAAATATATTAATATTTGATAGAACTCTATATATAATACCTGTTGTTGAAGGTATTCGTTATATTCTCGACGGCGCTCTTCACCTAATTGTCTCTTCTTTTGATCACTTTTTTCGTTATTAATCCACTCCAAGAGACCATTTGTTCCGATCTAAACAATTATCATTTGATAAGTTATAGAATAATAGCCACAAACAAACCATTCGAGTATTGGATTCATTGTGTCTTTTATACAAAACATTGTTTTTATTCGACTCTTCATAAGATTTATTTGATTTCAATTTTGAAGTGAACTAAAAGAAAAAAATGAAAAATTAACAAAACTTTAAATAAATGTGTTTTACATAAATTAATGTTTAGTTCTCAGGCGATCACAAAATGTAATGAACTAAACATTAATTTTCACTTAAAGTTTTCAGTAGTTATTATTGAATGACAACGAAATGTGAGCTAAAATTACTTTCAAATCGATATGAAATGTTTATTTGATGTCATATAAAATATTATGTCATTTATTATTTAGTTTTTCAATGAAATATATTTCCGAAAAAAATAAATCAATAAAACAAATCATTTGATAAAATGAGAGAATTTTTCGATGAAAAACAATTTACGTTTTGCGAAGAGATCTCACGTTTTGACATTCATTTAAAAATAAACTTATTTAGAAAATTGTGGAGTATTTTACTCAGGACCACAACTGGGGATTCCAGGAAACTTCTCAGATCGAAAACTTCATAAAATGCCACTGAAAAGGTAAAAGATGAACTGTCACCTCCACTGTCCCCAAGTTTTTACCACAACTTCTTTTGAATATTTTTGTTTAATTAAATTTATTTCTAAAAATAGTGTTTTTCAGTTAAAGCATATAATTTATGCACAAAATTCTAACTTTTTTGAAATGTTTCAAAAAAAACCCTTCACTTACTTTCATTTTATTTTCAAAGCCTTCCATTCCTTCCAAAACTAAGTAAAAGACATCTTTTCTTACTCTTTTCAAAAGCGTTTTTAAAAGTTTTAAAATTTTGCATTTCTTCATCATTTTTAAGACAAACCCTATTCTATAACTATTGGCTAAAAAAATTGAGTATAAAATAGAATTTAGTTCTTTTTTTAAAAACTGTGACATTATTTTGATCGTTGATGACATTCATTTGCCTCTTTGAGATAACCAATTTGAAAATCAAAGACAATAAACTGAGTTTTGCTGTAAATACAGCAAAACCACTATATGTGGAACACAGAAATACAAAAATTTGTAATAATATACATATATTTCTGCTGGATATTTAGAATTTCCCATTTATTACCAAGATATTACAAATAAAGAATGCTCTAAATACAAAACGTTAGAATTATAGAGA
>JAQIXI010001206.1:0-14934 GCA_034700165.1 Galumnidae sp. Gr-Ori-00277 | reverse complement strand
ATTTTTACGTATTTAATACCATGCACATTAAAAATATTTTCATTATATTTCTTCATTATATTTTGCCGGACAATGATAAACATTAAGTTATATAATGTTATACATTAAGTTATATTAAGTTATATAATATAGCATATTATGAGAGAAATATCTAGGTAATTTTGACATAAAGACCCAGACTTTATAAAAAATAAATAAAAGAGATAATTGATTTGTTTAAAAAATAATGTTCATGGTAAATTAATCATAAATTTTGAAATGAAAAATTATTATAATGTTTATGAATGGAGAGATTAATTATCATTAAACCAAAGCTAGTGTTGTGTCACTTCCACTAAGATATTAGATATTATTAGATTAATATCGAGGGAAAAAAAGTGACACTTAATAATTGTGTCAATCAATGATAATTAGTTTTAATAGAATTATATGATTATATGAATACCAAATTAGAAATATTTGAATATATTATTCAATGGAATGTTTTTATTCACATATTTTTTATACTCAAAGGAATAACTCAAAAGAGAAATTGAGTGCAAAAAACTCAAGTGAATTATATTAGATAATAGAATACAAAATTGATTTTACATGTTTTACTTGCTCATTTTTTAGTGTTGAATCAAGGCGAATAACTTTAAACTAGATTCTCACTGAAATAAATGTATACTTGGTAAATTAATGAATGAATGTATGAGTAAATGTTTGTTAGGAGTGAATTCCAATTCTAGTTTAGAGGAAATTATTTTGTCTCAACAGTTGTGTATAGATCTGTGCTATGAATCGTGTGCTCATCACTATTGATGTGAGCTCTCAAATCCAGAGGTCAACGCCTTTGACAGAACTGGTAATCATAGGATTGGATTCCTATAACTAAATCAAGTGTTAGATTGACTTAACTATTAGTAAAGTTAACGGAATAAATGAAGGGATAATTTGCACTCAACTTAATTAAAACGCTTTTCAAATAAATGAAACATTTGTCGCAAAACATTTGAATAAAATTACCTATAATTTGAGAAACTAATTTCAACTTTTGATAATCTTGTTCAGTTTGCTTAATGAAATTTTTAGTCGTTTTTATTAGTAGTTATTTCAGATATTTCAGTATTTGATGGATAAGTTTATATGAAATTTCACTTTTTTGATGAGGAATTCCATTGAAAAACTTGATGTGAATTCAAGAAATTTTTGACATCAATATTGAATGTTAGTGAATGAGTGGACAGAATGACATCAATTCTGTTCAATATTTCCAAAGTCTATACGTCGATAGTCTATTGTGAAATGTTTATGATATTCGTATTCTGTGCTCTATTGCAGAGAATTGATTAAAATTTATGTCTTAAATTAAGATAAGTTTGCGTTCGAAATATGAAAACTCATTAAAGAGTTTAAATCTTTTGGAAATTTTAAATTTGAATTAAGATTTAATTAAAATTTATGTTTCCATCGGATAAACGAATAACCGCTTCATTCATATAAATTTACGTCTAATTAAATGAATTGAAATTTTTCATGCAATCAAACTTTTAAAACAACGTTTTATATTAGTTCTATAACAATGACATTTAAAAACTAAACAAGATAATTCAATTGAATGAACTAAAATATCTATAAAAATGAGCAAGTAAAATAAAAATATTACCAATTCTTAATCTCATTTCCAAATTATTACACTTTTATACATTATTTCGAGTTTTAAATAATTTTAATTCAAATATTAGTATTAAATAAAAGCCAATAAACTAAAGGAAACAAAACCTCAAAATAGTTTCCTATCAAACGCTAAAAAATAAAATGACTAAAAATTCATAAATCTTTTGGTTCTGATATATAGAGGCATTCAAATTGTCGGCAAACAGTCTTTTAAAGGCTTTTTCATCTTAGAGTTAAAAACCTAACAAATTCTGATAAAATTTAAAATTTATAAGAAAAGATTGACTCCTTTTTTCATTAGTTTTCTTTCGGACATAAATTGTTTTCCACTAAAAGTTCAGTTCTTTAGAAAATCACTTATAATAATGAGTTTTTGTCGATATTTTTTTGGGGAAAAATGATCTTGCTAATAGGCGAAAATATATTCTATCTATAAATCTATAAATATATTGAATTGCTCGCTCGAATTGAAAACTAAAGTGTAAATAAAAAAGACATTATTTTGGAAGAATCAAAAGCTATTATATTCATAGCTATCAAGTTTTATACAAAGAATGAATAGCTATGAGAGAGATTTAGAGATGTTTTTATTCATTGAACTGTTTTTTTAGTGAGAAATTCATATGAAAAATAAGGTAAGCCTTGAATTCAAACATGGATTTGGTCTTCTCTGAGGAATTCTCTGCTTAACTGAAAAGAATATCCTTTGAATTTATAGCAAAATATTCTGTCTATGAATAGGAATTATTGAAGGTTTCCAATAGAAAAGTATAGAGAATTGAAAGAATTTCTTTTCTATATTCGAGCAAAAACTGCAAAATATGTAACGAAAGCCTACAAAAAGAATATTTTTCTAAAATTGTATACAAATTTTCGGAGGTTTTCCTCTCTTTTATTCAATATTTAACAGAAATTTAAGTAAATTTAATATTTTATTCGAAGAAATGGTCTGAAAAATTGAGAGATATTATGATTCGAGTTAATCACATTTGTGGCACATCTTTTCCCTCTGAAAGCAATTCTTTTCTATTTTTTTAGACGAAATGAAAGCTTTGTTTTTATTTTTTCTTTTCTTTTGAGACGAATTCAATGCTAACTCTGGAGAGAAAACTCATCAGAGATTTCATGAGATTATTTTCTGCGAATAGAGTTATAAACTTTAAGTATCGCCTCATTTATATTTGACATTTAAGGAAGAGATAAATAAGAATTTAGCTTATAAATAAGTGATCTTGCTTCTTTTAAAAAAAATCTGATTACCTGTTGGTGGAAATCAAACAGATTTCTGACTAAAGTTCTCAGAATTCTGTCTCTTCTAATGGCATCGATTCCATGTCTTTCTTCGTGAGAGTTGAAGATCGGGGGCGCCTCCACTCGAGTCACTCCAATCAAAAGGTCTGAATTGTGCGCTAAGTGTGAGTTCCGGTGTTCAGTCTCTGATTGCATCAAATATCGGGGCTCTGAAGGCACTACAATGCCATCAATAATAGGACCGAATGCTGTCAAGTGGTCGGGCACTGAATATTCCACTGAAAAGAGTTGTTCTATTCGTTTCTGGCGCATACAGTCCACCATTAAGGCATTGTCCTATGGGGTGGGCGCACAACAACTCATTATAAACAGAGTAGACATTCATTACATTTAACTGTCAGTAAAATTGCGAAACGAAAATCGATTTAATTAAATGCGATAAGAAATCAACAAAAAGAGCAAAACATTGGATGAAATATCCTTTTAGTGTTTTAACTGCTATTTAGTAATAAATTGTAATTAATTTTAATTAATAGTAGAAAATAATTGAAGAAATCAAAACACAGCAACAAAACTACTGAACTATTGCACGACTGGACTAATAGGACAGAGAAATGGATGAGTGATTAATAAGTAATTCTCTCATCCGTTTAGATCTAGTATTTGATCGAAACATTAATTTTAGGCATCAATTAGTCATTTGTTCGTCGACTAGACGTTAAACTTTTGACAATTGAAACACTGATCTCTAGTTATGTTTAATACTCTAATTCTTATTTATATCCAAACATTGATTCACTTTTTGACGCTAACAATCGATGACCTCTCATATGTAAAGCCCTTTCCTTCAGTTCTTTTCTGATGTTTTTTTTTGTAGTATTTCTAAACTATTGTGTATTATTCTGAGCCAACAGGACTTCGAAATTGATGGCTTAGAACCGGCTATTACTGAACATTATAGTGACAAACAATGTTTATCGCAATCAAATGTAAAAATATATTTCTCCGAATGTTTAAGTCTTGTTTGAGACCAAAGGAAAGGGATGTAAAACAAAAAGAGAGTACAAATAAAAGTCAAGAAAAACAAAAATTCCAAATCAAATAATTTATTGACTGAAAAAAACGCTTTTAAAAGACCATAACATTCTTAATACTAACACAATTACTCAATGAACAGCTAAAGATTATATGCTTTTTAATGGATTATCTCTTTATTTATCGACAAAATTTTAGACATTTTATATGATTAATGATTGAAATGTTCTTAGAATTGAATTATTAAAAGTTTGTTGACTTTTAATATGAATGCATACATTGATTGCATTGATTTTCAATAAACGTTTTGTTTGCTTCGATGGCAGAACAGATGATAATAAGTTTCACTAAGAGTTAAGTAATGTCTTAAGAGGAGAACAGAATAACACAAACTAACTGTTAAATCTGATTAATGATATCCTATTGTATTACAGTTGTATTCATTTCTTAAATAAGATATCAATTGATTTCAATGACTTTGTTTTACTCAAATATAATTAATAGAAGACATGAATGAGATTCAATTAAAATGAATCATGCTTATTTTATTTTCAAATCAAAATCACTGGTAAATAGTAGTCCTTTTTGTCAGGAAATCAATAGATTTTATATCAGTTTCTGTATCTTTAGTCTGAAAATTCAATTTTTATGCGAAAATAGGAGCGAAAGTAATATATTTATTCTGTTCTCTGAGCTCAGAGATAGTTTGTGAGACTGTGAGCACATCCATCACATTATTATATAACACAAATTCTGTGATAAAACAAAAATATTTTTCACTGAATGTATAGAATATGAAATAATTTATAGTCAGAAATTGTTTTTTGCCTCAACTACTGAATGGATTGCCTTTACTCTTGCCTTTAATAATAAATGTATGTCTCCTCTAATCTATGAAATTAAATAGTTTTGCTCGTCTCTAGTGTTTAGTCAGTGCACAGATAGGTTTTGAACATTCTTTTGCAGTTTTGGGAAAAACATTTAATTGCGATAAATTTCGGACCAATCGATCGCTTCTCTAATGATATTTGTCTTAAACTTTGTGTTAAATGTTTTGAAACGATTTTTTGCTTAAAAACTTCAAAATTAAAAAAACAGTTAATTTAAACTAAAATAAATTTGAGTTTAATTTAAGGGAAGGAATGAATTGGGACTCACATGAATTGGACAATTCAGTTCTTGAGCTATATTTCTGGCGTAAAGGTCGGCATCTCTGGCTATAGCCCATGGAGTTAGTGCTGAGCCACTCATTAGTATCACACGAGAAAATAGACCTGAAAATGCTTTCAATTAATTTAATTTATTTGTCAAATGTTTTCACTGAAAACTTCGTTTACAGTAAATTACTTTTGGGTTAAATGAAAAGTGGTTTAACATTTTAAACCGAGTAGTTCAACAAGTACCATGCTAAATTGCTCAAAACAAATAGCTAAGAGAATTGTAGAATAAGTGGTAAACCTTTAGCCATTGGCGAAATCATAAGAAGGTGAGCACAGGCGGCTCCGTATCCGTGACCAATAATTGTGACGTTGTTAGGCATACCACCAAACTCTGCTATATTTTCCTGGAGCCAATGCAATGCAGCAACTTGATCCATTAAGCCATAATTGCCTCTGACGGAGCCGTCGACCAGAGCCGGCAAAAAGCCTTAAATTAAACGAATTAGTTATGAGTACCGGAATTATTGAGAACTGCCCGCAAAACACAGACATCAGTCACGTAAGCGAATGGCGGCGAATAGCAATAGTATAGTGACGTCTAATATAAGCGAATATTGATATAATACGTGACAGGCCTTAGATTTATTGTCGCATTTGTGGCCCGGATAACAACATTAATCTGGTGTACAGTCGTTAGAACGTCAACAAAATTATGAGAAAATTAAGATTTTTCGCGTCTTTCGTAACAGACTTTTATATTTGCGGTCATTTGATTCGATGATTGGTTCAGTTATATATATATTATATTAGAAATATTAATAGCAATTAGACATCATTTATATGAACTTGTCTTCAATCACAGCAAACAATATATCCAACAAATCAACTAATATTTCCATTAATTAGAAAAATGTCCACAAATTCTGGTATTCTATAATACAATTCACGTTTCAAATGTATATATTCTGTGCTCTAATATAATGTATATTTTGAAAAGAATTCATTTGTTAAAAACATTTCTAATTGAAAGAGAAGTATATTTTTCTATTAAATAATAGTCTGAATGAATGGAATAAAAATGAGTTTTTAACAAATTTTCAACTCAACTATTAATAAAGTTTTTCTTATTCTTGAAAAAAGAGTTTCACATTTTATTAATTCAATTCTCATGTCGTCAACAGTTTTAGACATTTCCCTTCTATTATGTTCTTAAGAAAAAGGAGAGAATGTGTTTCTGAATATCATTAAAATAAGATTAAGAGTCGAAAAAGTTCACTGAATCTAATTTTTTAGGGAAGAAAATAAAACTTAATAGTTTAGAGTGAGGTTAAGCCAAACGTAAATGAAAAGGGAGAGGAAATGCCTTCAATTTTATGTACACAAAACCGTTTTATCAGAATCTATACTATTTTGCGAACATTTTATAATTCAATTAAAATAAGTTTTCAAGTCTTTCCTTTCGAAACACTTTCTTTAGACTTGAAGTTCGATAACTATATTAAGACTTTTCAAGTATTTTCTAATAGAAATGTGAACTCAGTTTATGTAATATATAGTATTTGACAGAATTATAGCACTTAATAACTGTTTCCTAACTAAACGTTGAGTACTATTTTAGAAAAAGAGTTCAATTCATTGTCAGAAAGAAATTTTTCAATACCGGAGGGAATCAAGAATTTGTGGAATATATTAAAACTGTCAGACTTTTCATATTCAATATAAAACACAGCTTTCAATATAAGACCATATTATCAACACTTTATTAAACACATCCTTTTAGATCCATCGCTTAGTATTGACCCAATACTATACCTCATATATTACTTCATTCTTATTATGGTTTTCTTTTTAAATCCTTCAGTAATATTGAAATTTAATTATATTAGTTAACATCTAAATGAACTTGCTAACTAATTAAGTTAAATGCTTTGCTAATGTTTTCTCTGCCTGATTGAACTAATCTTTAATGAAAATTCTTGATCATTTATCTATTGAATTGAATTGTGAGTCTGTGCAAGGGCAATCTTCTAATGCAAAGTGTTTGCAATATTGACATTGATTTGATGTATTCTGTGCTATTCTGTGCTATTAAATAAATTATTGAACTGAAGAAAATGTTATTAACAATCAATAGAGAAGTGAAGCACAACTCAATAGTCAACTGACGGATAGACACAAATCGAGAGCTTTTTTATTGATTGCTCTATATTTAAGTCAAGAAGTTTTTTGAATGAATAAGTTTTTCATTTTTCGTCTTTTTTTTTGTTCTTTTTATTCCAGTATTTCATTGATAGCGAGAAAAATCTCAAATAAAAGTTTTACTCAATATATAACTTTTATGTTCTTTTTTTCATCATGCTACTTTTTTTGACGAATAAATCATTGAATTGAATTTGACTCTTGGCTTTAAATTTCATTTCATATAAGACTCAATTTTGAAGATTTTTTTTTTGAAGAAAATTTCTTCCATTCATTCAATTCATTCTTAACTGAATTATATTTTTTTAGTAGAATTTTAATCGATTCGTATTAAATGTTTTATGGATTTTTGTCTCAAAACATTGTTTTGAATTCAGAGCACAGAATTAGAGATATGTACAGATTTATAGAGTATCCAAAAGATATCAGAAATGTTTTAGTAAAACATAAAACGACATAAACTTATATACGACACAAACATATATTTAATATAAACATATATTTATAATATTTTCATTTGTCTTTCATTTTATTCTGTGTTTATATTCTGATTGCATAGTCATTAACGGAAGGAATTTTTCATTAAACCCTACAATAAATGTGTTACTCAATGAGGACATACCTAATATTCCGAGTCTATAGTTGAGTGTCACGACAATGACTTGACCAAAACTGGACAGAATACTGCCATCGTATACATTGCCTGAATTCCAATCATAAGACTCTCCATGAATGAACACAACCACCGGAGCCCTGGCTTTTGATGCCGAGTACTCTGAATGGCAAAAGAAAGAACAGAATAAAGTAAGAAATTGAAGTTCACTTTGAAATAGACATCAAAAAAAGTATAAACCAAAAGCGAAACTTCAAAAAATGAAATCATTTGTAAACTTATAACTAAAGCAATTTATATACAATTTTCAACTATTTTTGCGATTCAATAAGTCCTTATATGTGCATAAGGGTCATTTTCCCCCATGGATGTGCGCCAAATATTATTGATGGTCATTTTTCCCAAATTAAAAAAACTATTTTCAACTATTTTAGAGTTTGAAACTATTTTAGTTTTTTATTAAATTTCATTAAATTTTTGCCTCTTTTGGAACCATTTTTTTCTTCATTTTTATTTCAGTTATTTTATATAAAAGTAAAGTTTTTTTTTACTTTTTAAGGTTAAGTGAATTTTTGTTTAAATTTTTGTTTTGTTTTTATATTTAGTAATAGAATTATATTTACAAAATCAGTATTAAATGAAATGTCAATTAATATTTACTTAAATATTTTATAGAAAATTAATGAATTTTTAGATTAATGTTTAAATGCAATAAATGTTTAAAATGAATGTAAGAAAAAACAAAAAAAATTCTAATAAATAAAATGATTAGAAATAGTATTAAAATAAACCAATAATTTTTTAAAAGAATAAATAATTATTTGTTTTAATAGTTTTTTAAGTTAACTATTTTTAAAAAAATAAAAAATGATTTTTACTTATGACTTATTTGGAAAGTTTTCAATTATCTTGATGATTTACTCTTTAATATAACAGTTTTACTAGCTTATATTGAATTAATCAAATCTAATTTAGTAATTAAAAGAATAACTATAACTAATGATTTTCTTTATTTATAGATCCTTTGAGAGATTGTGTCAACACTTGAGTGCCCTTCAATGCCTTTTGAATGCCCTTGGTGATTTCTTATTGTGAAACAAATGTCATATATTGTGAAAAATTGAGAGAAATGTGAAGTTATTTATTGTTCTATTATTTCGATGACAACACAATACAGTATTGACGACAAATTCTACAATAGTTTAAGAGTCAGTTCGCAATGTTTTTTAACCAGAAATTTAACGGAAGAAAGTATTGTTGGAAAAGTGGCAAGGTGCTAATATCAACACTTTCCTGATCTCATCAAAATTTGCTCGTTAATCATAGACTCACTTTAGAGTTTAATAAAAAAATTTATTTATATTCAGTACTAATAAAATATTATTTATTTTATGAACAATAATATAGTTTTGAATATTATTCTTATGATTTATTATTCAATTCTATTGAGGGCTATAACCATATGACTATAATTTTTGAAGTTATTGGACGTCAATCCCTTTTAGTGGAGTTATTATCGCCTAAAAATCATTACAATAAACGATAGACTCATTTGTTTTTATCAAACAATTTCTAAGAATATTTTGTGTCAAAAAGAATACCATTTTTTATAAAAATTGATTTCTTCGGAAACTTTTATTTTTAGGACTTTTGGTTATCAGTTATGATATAAATTGAAGTCATTTTGTAAAAAAAAGAGACGACTTTATTAAATAACGAGATATAAGAAGTTTATTGAGTTAGTGTCGTCTAAGTGTAGTTACATTTTTTACCCTGCTAAATAATGCAAGATAACTTAATCATGAGAAATAAACAAATTAAATTCTAGGTTAAACTAATTGAGTCATCTATTAACGTTTGGCCAGACTTTGGGCTCGAGATATGAAAAGCAATTCCCCTCTAATCTCATCATTTTTTTGTCAAAAATAAAAACTAATATTAAACTCATATTTAATGTAATTATTTTGATATTCAGTATAAATATTAATAATATTTATTGTTTTATATAAACTTATTTTTACTATTTTTATGGTTTTCTTATAGAATAATATACTTAAGATTTTCATCAAATTTTTTTGGAAATTTCTATAAAATAGTTGTTATAATAATAATAATAATAAATATGTATTTCAAGAATATTCTTAACTAACTTTAAAAGAGTAAAAACCATTAAATAACACTTTTTTTCAATTGATGTCTATTTTATGTTTTGCTTTCAATTTAATAATAATTGAGTCGATGTCTATAAATGGTTATGTTGTGACCAACAGAGTCGTGACAAGACTTCAATCAATTTTCATTCAATTAGATTAAAATCAATTCAATTAACGAATGAAAACTTGTATTTAATTCAATACTTTTTGGTTTCCATTCATTCTTATGTCTAACGCATAGAATGTCTAATGAATGGCTCTTTTAATCATAATATGATTTTGTATTAAAACAAATCAAAAGAAATACTAAAAAGAGTAGTCATAAGTGAACACAAAAAGGTAATCTTAAGAGTAGATAAGTTACCTTGCTAATTTTTAATCTTATATTTACTTGACATAAAAGTTTGAGTCATAAAGAGGTCAGAAATTTAAAAAATATAGAAAAACTTAGCATTAATTCAATTATTCATTGTATGGAAACATTCGACGGACTATTAAATGTTTTTATGAAAAACATCTAAAATGAGCCAATTATTTGACAAGTTATCATTGGTAAATTATCATGGTCATATTTGCAATAATCAATAATAATTTAAAAGAATAGTTTTTTTTAATTTAATTATTTTTGTTTACATATCAAAGAGTTTTCACAAAAGACATAACAAATGAAAGGCAATAAAACTCTAATTTGGTGTCCACTCAAACCCCATAACAAACTTAACCCAATTCTAACTCATTGTTAGCCAAAGTTAATGATCCGATATTTAATTAATTTATTAATTCAATTAATAAAAGCAATTACTTCCAAAACACAAAAATAATTAAAAACCAAAACAAGGTTTAACTAATTTATAATCGTTTCAACAGAAAGTAATGTTTGTTTTGAGTGAATCCTCGCTTAAGAATAGAATTCAACAAAAGTTTTGGCAAAAAATTTGAATTAAATTTTTGATATGAATTTGAAAAACAATGGAAACACTTCTTAAATGAAGACCACTTCCTATGAAGAATCACTTCATATGAAGACTTGTAATGAAGTTAATGTCACCAATAGTTCAGATCTAAGCAATTGTAGTAACGATTCACTGGAAGGACATATCGAATACATTCTTTCAAAACTGAAATCTGTTTCTCAGTGTTTGTCTTCATCTGAATTAAGTCTTAAGAAAACCATTAAATTTGTGGACAATTTTGTGATAATAACCGACACTTTTGATGATAATATCAAAATTAATATTAAAATTATTGAAAAGCCATCCATTGATTCACTTTTAAAGAAGTTGTCTTCACTTAAAGAACTTTTAAGACAATATTCAGAAGAAATGGAATCCATCGATGGTTTCAGCGATACATCTCTTTCGATGTCAGAATCAGAGAAAAGAAATTTTTTCCCATTTATTGACGACAACAAACCGAAAGGCATTCTTAAGAAACAGAAGACATCAGAAGAGTCAATGAAAAAGTCAAAGACTGGCAAAAGAGTGAGATTTAATAACCTTGCTACAATTGCTATCTTTACCGAAAACGGCATTACTATTGAGTCCGTGAAAATCGCAAAATCCGGGAAAATAATAAAACCCAAGAAAACCATAAGACCCGACAATATTACAAAACACAAGAAAATCACAAAACCAGAGAATATCACAAAAACAGAGAATAACACAAAACCAGAGGAAACCATAAAACCAGAGAAGAGCACAAAACCCAAGAAATGGACAAAAAAGTCAGAAAAATGTGTTGGAATTGTTATCATAAATGAATTGGATTTTTCGGACACAGACTTCAAGATAAAGGCGACGATCAATGATCCAAATCCTCCAAAAGTTAAACCAGAATGTCCATGCCAAGGTAAATGTCCTGGTTGTATTACAAATCAGACATCAATTTTAGAGCAAAAGAAGAGATCAAATAAAAAGAAGAAATTAAAAGAAAATTTGAATCAACAGAAGACTAATTTGATTGAAGTCGACTTTTTATTCCCGAAAGCGATTCTCACAAAAAATGGCGAAACAGTTGTTCCGTTCATTTCTGTGTCGAACGAAGATATGTACCTTTTGTTAAGATTTCTAAACCCAAAACTGCCGACACTTTCGAAAAAAATTGTCGAAGAAATCGATGTCTTTGAAGATTTGAAGACAATTCTGGATTTCTGGAAACAAAGGACTGAAGCCATTGAGTGGTTAATTGAAAAAATCGTCGAAAAGAAGAAACAAATCGATATAATTAAGGCTGAATTAGCGGACAGTCCTAAAAGGCACAAGAAATGGCTCAATGAGGCCAAGAAGAAGAAGTGGTGCCGTATTTGTCTCAAAGAAGTGAATACAAATCAATTTAAAATCGATATGAAATCCCTACGAAAGGGCATAGAATTCCTGTGCTCTGAAGACTGTCGACAGGTATACTGGGAAACAATTACTGAAAAACCATTTATCAAAAAAGAATAGATTTTCCCTCAAAATATTAGTTTTAGATTTCATTTAATTATAGATTTTAATTAACTCTTTATGTTTTGTTTCAATTTTAATGTTTTTAATGTTATTTACTATTAAATGTAAAATTAGTTTAAAGTTTTTGTTTATTCCTTTTTAAAAAAAAAATAATAATTGAGTTATAACTTTGAATAACGTTTTTTCTAATATTTTCATTCAATAAAAGGTTTAATAAATGAGAATATTATTCAAAAAAAAAGTGTGAATTGACTTATGTTTTGCAATAAGAGGTAAGTTTATTACCGAAAGCATAAGTGAAGTCGTGTTTTGCAACTTTTCAACGTTATATGAATTTAAATTTTCAATAATATATTTGTGAGTCAATGGATTTGAAGCACTACTTCTGTAAGTAATACCTTTTCCCTACATTTAAAGCTTGAATTTGATATTCTGTTTCGCTTTTGGGATAATATTTTTATTATTTGTAACGAAAGTATTAATCCTTTACTTGAGTTCAATATGTATTCTATTGAGAAAAGTGCCATAAATTGCCTAAAATAGAAGTAAAGTCTGTTTTTTCTTTTTTGAAATTCAAATCTCCGAAAGTGTTTGAAAACAACAAATATTTTATATATTCATCGAATATAAGGTTCAGACGAATGGATGAGTTCTTCTCCTTTAAGACGAAGAATATATACTTTGAATAAAAATAGAGAGAAAACCTTTCGGTTTGTATAATAAGATTTACAGAAAATAAATTATTCATTCATTTTTTGAAAACTTTTTCAACAAAAATGAAGTTTTTTTTATCAGAGGTGTGCACTCAAATCACATCAGACACTGTTAAGATTGTACAAGGGTCATTTGTTCTAAACGAGGACATTCCTATTATTTATTAATAGAATTTATGTTTTTTTTTGTTTCAATACTTTTATGGATTAAATTTTAATGTTTAAGTATATAATCTGTTCGTTTCACACTTGAATAATCTTGCACATTTTGCTAGAATTCAATGATTAACTAGGTATTTTAAACTAATTTGAAATAAGCTTATTCATTATGTTGAATTATTTAGTTTGTCAATTTTAGCTTGGTTAAATTTCAAAGAGAAAAATGTATTATTTATTGGAAACTAATGTTTTTGACAAAACCGTTGGACGTCTCGTATTTTAAGTGAAATTCAATCCTTTTTATGAATAAATGCTTTCATCAAAATATAAGACTGTTTTTGATTGAATTTTTCAGTAAAATTATGTTTTTGTTTTTCTATTAAATATTTTAAAATTCGTGTTTAAATAATAGATTTTTTCGACAGAATATCATTAAAAGAATATATTTTTTGTTTAAATGAAATTCTTTGATGGACTCAAACGAAAGTAATTTTCATTTTGTTTTCTTTCGGTTCAAAGTTTTTTCTCAGAGATTTTTTATGATAAATAAATTGAATATTTTTGTTTGCAGACTCTTTTTCCTTAAGAATATCCGTTGGAATGGATAATAAATTACAGTAAAATAGCTTCAGATATGTTCCGTATTCACAAGACTTCAGTATTTGTCTTCATATTGAGTTGAGTCCATCAAAAATGTCTCAATTTTTCTCTGGAGAACAGAGAGAGTACTCAGAAATTTGATAAAACTTTTGGATTTGTTTTTTTTCTTCGAGAGTTATGACTTGACGTTGAGCTCATCATATTTCATTCCAGTGCTTAGGAGGGGTCAATATTCACATCAGGAATAAATGGGAGAGGATATTATCTAGATTATTTCTTTCTTAAAGAAAAATAGTTCTCAATTCTGTAAATAATAATAAATAATAAAAACGAATGGATTTTAGGAGAACCGCAACAAATAAATACTTTTTTAGTAAAAGACTCTGAAATTGATTCAAATGAAGGCTAATCCATATTAATTAAAATATAAACAGCAACTAGCACAAATAATACAACTAGTAAAAACATATTTATGTCTATTACCAGATTTATATTAATTATAATTTTAGGGAAAAGTTTGTGTTTTATAGTAATTATTAGTGAAACTAATTAACAAAATTATTATTTATTAATATTAAAATGAGTTTCAATTAAATTAATTATTTTTGGGATTTATTTGAGAAAATAATTTGCTTTAAAAAATCGATGTTTTCATAGAATTGCATTTTTCTATATTGTGCTTGCTCAATTATATTATGCGCTCAACTCTATTTACATATGCCTGACCTCAGCTAAAGAACAGACAAAAAGAGGACAACAAATGTAAAACATTATTCAAATATCGATTGATTTCAATTGAATTGTTCATAAAAATAATCTTGTTTCATTTCCCTTATTTGAAATATAATGAGATGAAAAAATGATATTCACTCGGAATAAATCCCTATAGGGTACTCTGATATCTTAATGAATTTTACATGGTTGGATTCAGAGTAACTTGCTTAA
>JAQIXI010001205.1:0-14935 GCA_034700165.1 Galumnidae sp. Gr-Ori-00277 | reverse complement strand
AAAGTTCTTAGGTAGCTCTTGACAAATTTATTGAGTAACATTTTAGTCAAATGTTAATAATTTAATTAATAAATTAAAAATTAAGAAATAAATAATATATTATACGTTTTAAATGAATGGATGCACACAAACGGTATTAATATATTTTATGCCTAAAATGTCTTTAAAAATGACATTTTATCAGTTTTAGACTCTATATCGCAAAGTTTACACTTTGGAAACGTTCAAAATATTTTATTTTTTATGGCATTTTTTCATCCAAGACCAGTGTTTGGGCGATCATTAGAGGTCACACATCTTCACCTTTTAGATGATATTTTTAAAATTTCTTTTAATCCCAATATTTTGAATACAGTTTTCAAATATATGTTTAATATTTTGAAAATATCAAAGAAAAGTTCAAAGTTGACTCTTATCGTTGATTCTCTCAATTTTAGAGATTCTCCTCAAAAAAACTAACACTTAATAAATCTAATTCTAGTCCTTTGACAGCCATCACCAAAGGGGTTATAATCTCGTTTATTGACCAGATTTTGGATACATTGAATCCAAACCTCAGATATTAAAGGACTCAAACTTAAGAACAAACTAAAGGAGGTTTTCTTTTTAGTTAAAAAAATTGGGCTGGGTTATATTTTAAATACTTTGTTTATTGGCGATGGCTTTCATTTGGTATCTTTTCATCTCTTAACTAATAACAAGAGGAACAGCACTTATATTGAGTTGATTTAAGTCAAAAATGTTTGCTAACCTATCAGTTGATATTTTAAAGTTTAGACATCATATAAATTATGACTTATTTTTTCTCTTTGATGACATACACTGAATATAACAACTTTAAAAAATATATTTCAATATTTCTAATTATTTCTAATATTAATGTTTCGAAACATAAGCCTTTTTGAGCTTAAATTAGAGTTTTTTAATTAAAAATTTCACATTTTTTTAATTTTTGTTTTGATTATTATATAATATCTAATTATAAAACATTTTGAATGAAATGCTTTACATATTCCTTAACTTTAAGTTTATTGGTATACGAGAAAGAATTGAGATAACTATTCTTTAAACTTATTATTTAAGTTATTATTTGATAACAATATTATGTCTCTAAAATGTATTGCTTTGTGTTATAACTTATTATAACTTATAAAACAATAATAAATTTAATAAAATTGTTAACAATTTTTTCTATACTTAATATTATTGAGTTTATAATTATATCAATAAAAAATTAGATTCAATTCAAATAATTTAATGTCATTTGAAAGCAAAGAATTCATTGAATTTTTAAGAATTATATAAAATTGACTGTATTAAAGTACTGGTACTAGATAAAATTTAAGTTATCTAATTCTATGAATTATTGATAAATTATTAGAATGAAGTAACGCAACAAAAATATTAATCAAAACCTCTAAAATCAAATTTTTATTGAAATAGTAATTAAAGTTTAAAACTTAAGCCTCGCTATAAAATAATCTAATCTATGAATTTTTTCCACAAATTAACATTAAGTTTCAATTCTTTTCTATTGAATATAATATTGAATTTTAATTAATCTTTAGTGACAAAACATTTAAGCCGTTTATTGTGTGGAATGTTCTCAAGTGTTTAGTGATGTTGAAGAATGTCGAGGAATTGGTTTTTGTTGAATTTACTTTAAATAAAGTTATTTTTAAATTTCATTATTGGTTTACAAACAGTTGATATAACAGTTATAAAAAAAGATCAAAATTGTATTGAAGTCAATTCTTACTTTAAGATTAATTGAGTTATTTTTGTTATTTTGATTAACAAAATAATCAAAAATATGCGAAACAAAACTTTAGATAAAGACCTGAATTGTAAAGTATTAATGTTTATGTGAAACAAATTTTTATTTAAAGAATTTTTTGTCTTAAAAACCTTATAACTGAAGATTTTCACTCTTTTTATAAATAGCAAGTTAAAAGCCAGAACATTTTAATATCTCAATTTGTCGATTTGATGGAGAAATTTTTATTTTCTGCAGTCATTCCTTTTTATTGTATGAAATGGAGGGACAAATAAAAATAAAAAATAAAAGTCTTTCTGAGCGGAAAGTTTTGTCGATAAATTTAATCAAAAAAACAAGTTTTCAGTTAATTTCATTGATTAGTTTGAATTCAGTATATAATGGTTTGAGTCAATATTTATTATATATTTCTATATATTAAAAATTAGGCCAAAAAAGGAGAGTAAATGTGTTTAATAAAAAGCATTTAAACATAAAATATCATTAAATGAAACGAATTCATAAATTTTAGACTATTTTTTTAGTAAAATTTTTTAAAAACATTAATTAAAGAAATATTGTTTAAGTTATTCATATAATTATAAATTTATATAATATTCTGTTCATAAAATCATCGATTCGTCAATAATTGTAAGGAAAGTGTAATAGAATATCATTAAATTAATTATTGTCGACTTCAGGACAATATATTGAATGAGTATTTTGTGGTAAATCCTAAACCCTCGTAAGGATCACTATTTTTCTAAATTAGGAATAAAACTGAATTGATATAAATGGTTGACTTTTCAAGTGCACTAGTTATTTGTATTCATTTATAAGAATTCAGAAAATATTATTTGCAAGATTATTCTTAATAAATTGAATAATAAGAGTGTAATCATTTGTTTATATAAATAAAATTTATAAATAATTTTTAACTTAAAATAATGAGACTTTCTTTAGTTATAAGACTTAATAAAAATAATTTCTGATGTTTAGAGTCATCACTAAAGAAAAGGTTAATTATTTCATTAGTGAAGCGCTTAAATTGTTAAACATCTTTATTCCAATATCAGTAGTATTTATGAAATTATAATTGATTAGTGACTAATCATTAGTAATGATTCATTAGTATAAAAACTTATGCGAAGTCATAATAAATATCTTCAATAAATCACTCAAAACGTGATTTTTTAGTGTAAATAAAACTAATAATAAAATTACGGCATTTCAGTTGAGTCCAATCATTACTTCTTTAGTGACTTTTCTAATTATAATAATAATAATAATAATAATAGAAAAGTACCCCTAAATTAAGTAATAATAAAAGTATTATTGAAATATTTACTAAAATATTTAATAACTTTAATCGTATTAATGGAGTGTTTGAGTGATAGACATATTTTTTAATACATTGAAAATGTTTTAATTTTTAAATGAAATTAGTTGTATTAGTTTAGTAGCAAATGTTGCTCGGTAAATATGGATAATATGGGTGTGAATTATTGTCGATCAAAGAGTGAACATAATTAGTAATAAATTAGTTCTGAGTTTTCTTTAGCTAACAATAAGAGAATAACAAATCGATAGTAACTTTGGAGTCGTTTCGATAAAATCAGTTTTTAGTTATAGTTTTATCGCAATTGTCTTATCATTTAAGACCAACAATTACTTAATGACAAGAAGTGACGTCAAAAGAGTTCTTCATTTATTCTGCTCTTATTATAAGATGTTTGACTCAAAAGCTCAGAGTTTTAATGAATTGTTGAAAATAGCCATACAATCACAGGACTGGTATGTTTGCGCTACTGTATTGTCACTGTATTTGTTACTGCGATAGAGACGCCAATTATGATTGCAAGTGATAATAGACACAAATCAATGTCTCGATTATTACAAAAGTGAACATTTAGTTCATTTTTTTTAACTTTTAGTGGAATACATTCACTCTTGAAGTGCACAACATTTTCACTGACTTCACAGGAATGCCATCAAATTCCAAACCCAATACCACTGAACTATAGATTCAAAATGAAGTGAAGTTACGATTTTTAAAACTTATCTCTGATTTCGTTATATTTTTATTGAATTTTTATTTAATTGAATGAATTACTTAAAACAATACTTAACATTAAATTTGATAAACGAATTGTTTATTCTCTTTATTATGGATTTTATCAGAGAATCAAAATTAATAAATATTTTATTATTCTATTCAGTGTTAAATAAATTGCTCTCAAATTAAATTTTTTTGATTGCATTCAGTGATGTTCGGCGACAGACAATGACTGACTTTATTCGACTTCAATTCAAATGTTTTAAAGTGTTTATCACATTATTTATCATTTTATCATCAAATCTATTGTCTATTAATGCAAATACGGAATCAGTTCTGTTCTCTCAACAAATCATAGCACCGTCAGAAAAGAACCAAGCTGGATTTGCTATTTTTCAATTTAATGTACCCAATTCCAAGAATGTAAATATAACAAGTAAGTTTATTAAATTAATAAATTAACAAACAAAAGCACAGCTCTAATACTTTAAATCATTAGTAAATTAAAAATTTTGAAAATATGAAACGAAAAAGAAATTTGTGTTTAAATATGTTTGTATTTTTGAATTGGAGGTCATTTCATTGTTTGACAAAAATTCAGGCGATAAAAACAATAAAAAATTAGGGAAAAGAAGTTTATTTGATTTTTAGTGCTTTAAATTAATTAATTGAAAATTCATTACTCATAAGTTATGAGTTATAACTGAGGAGTCATTACTATAAGACAATTGTTTTAAATTCTGTTTTTTATATGAAAATATTTTTGAGAATTAAACCCGGATTTGAGGAATGGTTTAACTTTTGAAAAGTTCATAAACTCTCATCGCTTTATGTAATTCAGAAGTTATTATAATAAATGTCTAAAGAAATAGAAATCAGTTTTGTATAAATTTTGATTAATTAATGTCGACCACAAAACAAACAAAATATTGTCTAAAATGGGAGTTATATCTGAAACGATTTCAATCGAAATTAATTAACAAAATTAATCAGAAAAACGTTCGCCTCTTATCCGCTCTTATTCTAATATAAATTAAATTATTTCTGTTTTGGGAATAATTTTCAAATAATGGATAAAACAAAAGTGACGAACAATTATGAGAAGTGTTTGAGTGAACTTCTAAAAAGTCAATTGATTTCAATACTTAAGCCATAATTTCTCAATTCAGTCAAATGTCGGTTATATCAAGTTTTAGACATCTTTTTCAATGATTTTATTTCAAATATCTTTGGATTTCATTTTATTCACATAAAATCTAATACCAAAAGAGATAAAAACTGATTTGTTTTACTTCAAGTATTTAATAATTAAAGTTCATTCAGTTATCACTTTTTTCTACTGATTCGGCACTTCTTTATAAAGAAGACAATACTTAATAGAATTCAAGAGAAAAGTAGAGAAATGTAGAGATAATAAAATATCCAATTTTTTAGATTTTAAGCCCTTTTAAATCATTTCAAGTTTCTATTAAAGTCAATAATTGGACATTAATCTTAGCATGGACAAATACATATTTTTGTAATTCCATTATTTTAAATAAGATTGAGTTCTCACATTTGTTGCAAAGTGTATCTTGGTAAATGAAAACTTTTAAACAAAAAACTACTTTAATATAATGAAAATAAGATTTAATGGACCAGAAATTAGTTAGTGATTCAATAATTGTATGGATAGCTATAATCTGTTCAGTAAAACATGAGAGGGGTATCAAAATTGAGTACTCCATACTATAGACCCAATTCGGACAAAAAAATGTTTGCAAGGTCTGTCCGAAATCTGTTTAACAATTTTTAAATATTATTTTTTCAAAAAAAAAATCAAATTTTCTGTTTTTCTTTTTTTCGTTCAGAGTTTGAGTCTATTTATTGAAAAAAAGAGAAAATTTATTATTTATGTGAAAAATTAATATTATTTCAAAATTGTTAAACAGATTTCGAACAGACCTTTCACATAATTTTTTGTCCGATTTGAATCACTACTCCATACGAATAATGGAGGACATCAAAACTTGTAAGAGTCAATAATATGATACTTTTTTTGCCCTTTCATTAAACTAATAATCTTTCAATTATATGTCACTTCATTTTTTGCGAAATATTTTTCTAATAATGAAATTATCGTTAGTTTTGACATTCGATAAATAGTTTGGCAGTCATTCAATCAATTATTTTATTGTTATTTAATTTGATTTATTTGAGACAACACTTAAAACTGAATTTTGACAAATCATTCATAAATTCAAACCAAAAGATTTTCTCTTATATACCGGAGTTATGCCAACAGTTATGTCTATTAATTAAAGAAATGTCAGTTCTATTAATTAATAGCTGAGTATTAAAACAATAGTTCAGTAAATGACAAAAGAAAAGGCAAAACATCGATAAATGAATTACAAAATACTGATATTTCGGGCGAAACAATATTTTTATTTTGATTACTTATCGGTAAATACTTTTGTCTTGAGATTAATAAATCATTCGAATAAAAGTAGTCTTAGAACTGTTGACAACTAAATTGATTAAAGACTTCTTTCATATATTATTCAATACTCGCGAAACAAAAGTAAAAAAATGAGCCCTAAATTCATCGAAAAGTTTTGATTTTTATTAATTAAACTTTTATTGATTTACAGATTTTACTGACTGTACGCTTGAAAAAGTCCACGAAAACAAAACTGAATATAAGGTAGTCTTGAATAAAGAGGTTTCAGATCCCCTCTCATTTACAATTCTAATCGACGACAACTCTATCCCAATAAAAGTATCTTTTTGTGATGACTGCGACAAATTTTCTTCGCCATCCAAGTGTACAGTAATCATAGCGTTGTAAGTAATTACTAATTAGTGGCTAATAATTAGTCAAATGAACTCATTATTTCTATGAATTAATGAATATCTGTTTATTAGTTTGGCCAGTCTTTGTCTTATTCTGTTCACAGCACTGGCCTTAACACTAATTATTCTTAGACGCAAAAAACCGATAACTTTTAAATTCGGACAAAAAGATGATAAGGATTACGACCACAAAGATTTTAGTGATAAATAGTAAGCAATAGATTCGAGTATTTATTATTAAATTAAAAAAAATTTTTTTACAAAAAGTGAAGAAAATTATGAAAATAAGAACTCATCGATTGATTCGACGATTAATATTGTGACAAATAATAGCAATTCTATTGAAAGTTCTCGAACTTCAATATCACAGCCGAGAAAGTCATCACTGAAACCATCGAAAACATTGTCCGATCAATTAAATAATAATTTGAGTTCTCACGAAAATGGAGCCTTTAATGGCACAGAATTAGAAATTCTGGATGAAGTCAATGAGGATAAAATAGATGATAAACTAAATGTTCCGACTCATAGTGAAATCCGTAGGAAATCTATCGTTACTTTTAATGAAAAAACTGAAATCAAATACGGATGAGTTCTGACAACTAGTGATGTCTTAGGATTTATATTTTTTCATTCATTCATTTCATATATAAGTCTAGTAATCAAACAAATTGTTTTTTGTAAATATTATTAATAATTTATGTGATATTAATATTAATATTTTAAATGTGAATAAATTCTGAAATAAATACAAAATCTTTTGATTAGTTTTTGATTTTTTATGGATTTTATAAATTCATAACTTTTTATGTAATTTATTATTCTTTAAAAATGTATTTATTCTTTGAGAACAAACATAAGATTAATATAATTATAATCAAAAATCGAGTAAATTCTTCACAATTAAAGGGAATCTCTAAGAATATCGTTAGCAATAAACTCAAGAATTGACTTTTTGTCCCTACATCTACATATTGGGGGGTCAAATATATATACCTTGGTGCAATAATTAGTTAAATGAATGAACTCTTTTTACATAAGAATTCAAAAGTTATTAAATATTAATAAATGAATAAAAGTTTTAAACTATAATAAAAACATTGTTTAGATCTGAAGACAAATATTTTCTCGAATTTTGTGTTTTTATCGAAAAAAGTGTCACATCTATTATGAAATGTTTCGATATTTGGATCATAAATCATAAATAATTTTTTAAAAATCTTTTTAATTATAATATAGTTTTTAAAGTTTCTTATTTAAATTGTATTCGAAGGATAATTAATAAATTCAATTATACCTTGATGCTTTATTATAATACCTTCCTTATATTAATAATATTTTTAATAGAAAAACAAAAGTATTTTTTATTAATAAAGTTTTAGTTATAACTTATAAGTTATGCTAGTTATTTTCAAAGATCGCCCTTAAATATTTGAGCAAGTAAAATATTTACCCAGAAATAATGTTAAACATTAGAGAATTGATGTGATTTAAAGTTATGATTTTTTTCACTTTTCTATTTTCTAAATGTTAATGATATTCATTGGTTTTATCTTTTCTTTATAATAGAGAATTGACCATGATACATTGTATAATCGATCAATGATTATTAAACGGTATGATTTTTATTTAAACTTGGTAATAGTATTTAGAAATGAAAAATGAAAGGGTTATAAAGAGCTATTTTGAACTAGCCTAATTTATGTCATTCAAAATTCCATTGAATGAAATGCTAAAAATTATTTATATATTTTTTATTAATAAACTATTGATATAAAAGGGTTTACTTTTTAGTTCAAAACATTAAAATAAATTACATAAAATATAATATTATATAGTTAAACATAAGGACAAAAAGCTTGGGGTCATATATTATTTGAATTTTCAATCGTTCAAATATTACATCCATTTTAATAATATAAAATCATACAAATTGTAGACGTATTCGATAAATCAAATACTAATGGCGTAAAATTTTGTTTGCTTTTATGATTAACTATTTTATATATAAAGTGTCGAAATTTATTTTTACAATTAAATCACTTTTTGTGCAAAATTTGATTTTTAAATTTCATAACAAATATCCGAAACTGACTTTAATTGTGATTTCAATCTAAAACGACATTAAATAATGACTTTTTATTGACAGTTGACGTCGATATCATTGACTCGACTTCAATGGTATCAGTGATTATCGACAACGAAATGAATTCTTCACTTCAACGAAAGGTTTGTTTAAAAAATATTAATTTATATTAAAGTCATTTCTTTTTTCAGATCCAATTAATCAAAACTCTTTATTTATGGACATTAAACCCGACTTAAAATGTGTCAGTGATTGGCCACAACTAAATGATTGTCGTATCGAATGAAGTCAATCACAGATTTTGCCACAAATTTTCAAATAATTAAAGAGTTTAATACCATTACTCAATAGATTTATCTCAAGTGTTGGCCTCTAAGACACGACTGAACCTCAATCTGAAGGAAGACTTTCAGCAAACAATGATTGACAACAAATATTGGTTTCAAAAATAGCGATATTTTCTTCAATTATTACAAAATAAGCGAATCGTAACCACTCTTAAGCCGACAATTGTTTGTTTCGGTGGTAATGTATTGTTTAAAGACAATGAAATCTGTTGTTCTGTTGAACCTTTGATTGGAGAGAAATCAAAATCACCGAAAGTAAAGTCAGAATCGAAGAAAAAAAAGTCGTCCAAAAAAACAAAACAAAAACAACGGATCAGTTGTTTATAATAATAATAATAATATTAATATAAATTCAGATAATATAGATATAATATTCATAAAAATAATAAATAAAATAAATCATTAAAACATTTGACTCTTTATTTGCGAAAAAATTATTGACTTTAGAATCAATTGCACTCAAAAAACAAGTGATAGAAATCACGTATTGGCCGACACCGACTCCGGGCAGACATTTGTCACATTTATTAGTGGTAGACGTGACTCTCAATGTCCTTTACGTGCTCTTTTTGACCTCTATTCGACTTCTATTCGACCTTGAACAATTTTTCGAAAAATGGACCAAAAATGAAAATTTGAAAAATTACGTAATTGACCTCTAAATACGAGTTTGACCTCTAAATAACCTCTATTTGACTATAATTGTGTAAATTATGTAATTGAAATAAAACCCGAATACTGCGAATGGATTCAACTTTTAAGTGGAAAATTTGTGAATATTTTAGTCATTGTTTAGCCATTTATCAAATGATTATATAATATAAACTTTTCTCAATTCTTAGAATACTTTTAGGAAAAAATTTAATTAAATATAAATAAATTAAACTTTTATTGATTAATTGATATAAAATTATTTTAATGAAATTTAATTCAAAATTATATTCTATGAAAAGTTTTATGAAATTTATTGCAATTTCTATTATTTTCTCATTAAGTTATTCTCAATGAGTTATTCATTAAATAAACGATTTTTTAATTAAATTATTTATAAATAACTATAAATTTTCAAACTTTAAATTTTTTTGTAGAAATTTTTTTTATAGAATACAATATTCTTATGAAACAACTTTTAAATACAAATTATAAAAATTAGCTAAAAGTGCAGCGGTTTTGGCATTTGATATTCGGCGACCGCTTCTCAGACAAAAAGTCTCGGATATTCTGTTTCAATTGTTTTGCCCAAAGCTTAATGTCTACTAATCCGATGTTCTGAATATAGCACTTGTAGTCAGTAGTGGTGGTGAGTGCGTTCGAACAGGAATTTACTTTAGTTTTCTTGTTTTTTGGGTGATTAAGAAAATCATTAAAAAATTATAAAACAAATTATTTTTAAAAATCACTAAATTTTAGTGATTTAACACAACAAAAGATCAACGGTTTGTTGAGATTTAATTTGTATTTTTGGGGCACAGAATCGATAAATTGAATACTTTCTGTCTTCTGTTATAAAAATTGGAGCCACTTTAATGTCCTGCAAAATTATCCAGCTCAATAATTCTTTGTATGGATCGTAAACATCATTATATAGGGACCAACTGATTGATAATTTGCTTATGTTTTTTATTAGCGATTGTCTGACCGCTAATTTACCAAATCCTAAGCCGGGATATAACCGATTGTTGGGTGGATTAAGAAGTTCTTGAGTCATATTATTCTTTGAATGAATTGTCAGCAAAATTGTTCCGTTACTCAAAGGAAACAATTGTCCCAAACGTATGTAAATCTGGTATTGAAATACTGTAAAATAAGTTTAAAGTAAATGAACAAGATCAATCAAAACTGATTGAAAAATCTAAAATTAGATTTTCTCATCAGAATTGAGAAATTGGACACAAGATTTGATTAATCCCTGGAATTGTTTAAAAAAGGATAATTGGGTTAATTGATTGTCAAAAGAAACTTTTAAAACAATAAAATGATTGAAAACTACTTTTATTAGTTTTTTGACAATTTTTCAATTGTCTCTCTTTTCTCTGATCCTCACAGGAATGGATTAGTCTCTAAATTGATAGGGAATGGCATATATTTATGATGTTTGACCCATATATTAAACTCTTATTAAATGGATTTAGAATTAATACTTTATATAATAATTAGTTTTAAGTTTTAAACTTTAAAGTAATTCATTTAAAAATAATTTTTTTGGTAAAACAATTGCGAAATTGACTGTAATTATAGCAAAAGAAGTAATAAAAAGAACTCGTTTTCTGAGTGAACGCATCGTTTAATACAAAGTTTAAGATTTTTGAAAAGCGATGAAAAGGTTCTGAAAAATTGCATTCACTTTGATTTTGACGTTCAAATTATAGCTACAAAATAATAAGCCTTCACTCAAATAACTTTAAATAACACCTTTGAAAGTTTATCAGCGGAAGGAATGAGTCTGGTCTCTGTTTTTAAACTAATTGATAGTAATCTTGGACATTCAAATTGATTAGGAAATATTGGCTTTTGAATACTCACAACAATGAGTTCCCGTTTCTCTGACAAAGTCTGACGTTTTGATGAACCACTTTCCAGGTTCTGATCTCTTCATAATTATTCGATTGAGAGGAGTGTCGGACTCAAAGCCCATAACAGCGCAGGCATTGGGCGATGAATCACAACCGCATTCGCCGTTCATAAACATGTTATATGACGGACAGCGAACCCCAACAAAAGTGCATTTCCTGTTCCAAACCGATTCGAAAAACCATTCGTGGGATCGATAGTGAGAACAGAAAAACATATATCTTAACCACTGATAGATTCCAACAACAAATCCTTCATCCCTGAGCTCTCTATAACCTTGCACCAATTTGTCTCTCATACAACCCGGTTGTGGCGACACATTAGGAAAAAAGTCAACGTCTCCTACAGGAATGGTTAGTCCCCACGACAACAATGGGTTAAAATCACTGTGGATGACATCAACAAAGCCTGCCTGCCATCGATTTACTCGTTCCAATTCAGGCATTGACTCATACCAGGCTCGCGGACCCGCGTCTAACACTTTTTAATTAATATATTCAAATCAATTTATATTCAGTGAAAATATTTTTAAAAAATTACCGCTTAATCGGTCGATATATGTGAGGGCACCGGCAAAACCACAGAGGAATGACCCCAAAGAGTGGCCAATACAGTGAATATTCTCTCCATTTATACCATAAGTGTTCTATTAATCAGTGATTCATTGATTGACTATAATTAACATAAAATTAAGTTTTCTATGAATAAATCAATAGATTTTAAAGTAGAAGTTAAACAACCGGAACCACACAACTCGACAAATGCTAGCGGTCATCAACCAGAACCGGTCATCGACCAGAACACCGGTAGTCATCAGTCGAGCTGAGAGGCTCCTGATTTATGTCAAACTGTGTTATGACCTTAACTTAAAAGCTATCGTTTAAATTATTTTAGAAAAATTTTAATCAAAATTTTAATTTAAAAAATTAATCCTAAAAATAGAAATAAAATTAATTTATATTTAAATTTAATTATAATAAATCAATATTTCATAACTTTAAAGAAGTTTTAAAAGTCAAATATATTTAGAATATATATAAACTAATTTTAAGAATAATTTCAAATTACCATGATAAAAAATTCTTAAAATATTTTAAAAAGTTTTCTAATAATTAAGTGGAAAATTTACAAATATTTATAAAAATAATATAAGAATTGTTTACATTTTAGGCAACTTTTGTTAACTACAAGTGTTGGTCACTACGAATTGCATTTGTAGTCAACAAAAGTTATTTATTGAAGAATTCTTATATGAATTTTATAATTATATGCGAAACATATCTAAAGATTATCATTGAATTTGTTAAACTGTATTACCTTAAGGAACATAATAAAGTGAGCTAGGTCTTCGCTGAAAAATTTGATCATAAAAGCGGCCACAAAAAGTTCTTGAATACTCTTCCAGCCAACATATATGACATTATAATCACCATGGTGAAGTAAAGCGTTAATAGCACTCCTCACCCATTTGGCAAAGTATCTATTGTCGAGCCATCCATTGATAACAAACTTTACGGGTAGTCCCGGATTAAACCATGAGTTAAGTATGAGTTGTTCGTCTCCTATCGTCAACTCCTGTGACTTCTGTGCGTTGTGTCGGGTATACAAATAAAAGCGAGTCTTTTCTCGAGAACCAGACTTTGGCGACAAATAATTATTGAGTGCTTCCAACTTATCAGGTCTTTGGAAAATACCGATCGTTCCTGAAATACAAATTGGTTTTATTTTGGCTCCGGTTCACCATCTCTTCAACTAAAATCCGGAAAAATCATAATCGACCATGTTTATATTAGATTGAAAGCAGTGACCATGAATGAGCATGCTTATTCTACTATACATTTAGAGATAAATACTTCAGAATTTTGACAATCAATTAATGTTTTTTAACGCTTCGATTCATTTTCCTTTCAAATCATAACTTAAATAAAGAGATTTTTACTAAAATTAAAAATAATTAGTTTTCATCTAAAGGTTTGAGACCTGGAGTCAAAAAGACGTGAAATTATAATAGAAAGTAATTTTCATTTATTTTTCAAATGTTTGCGAAACTAATATTAGTTATCATTAAAATGAATATAATTTACTTACTTTTGGTTCTGTTGAGTGATTCATAGCTATCGGTTAATATCAATATTATTAAACTTATTATTATTAAGAAATTACTTTTAAATAAATCGTTAATTAATTGTAAAGTTTTCATATTTAGTCAATAAAAATAAATAAAAATGTTTTATAAAATTAGAGAATATATCGAAGAAATTAACGAAAAGATTCCTAAACTAATTCCTTAACTCATTCTTTAGAGTAAAAACTTAACTATTCTTTAATCAAAACACTATTTAAAACAAATAAAAAACTGTTTAACAAAAGTATATAAATCGAGAATAAGAAACAAAGAAATAAAAAACTAATTATAAAGACTTTAAGTTATATACAATAGAAAGAAAAAATCGACGAATCGATAGGTACTGACCTTCTTATAGTTGGGGCAAATGGTTAGACAACTATAACAATAGGGCTCTAATATAATATTATTTGGACTGACAGTGAAAAAATGATCACCAAATAGAAATGGAACTCTAATCAGCACAAGTTTATGAAAACTATGCCCTCCTTTACCAATAAATTTATTTCTATTAGTATTGGAGTTCTCCTAAAAACGAGTTAACAGTATTTTTGTCTTAAGATTTACTCCCATTAGTCTTAAGCTCTTAATCATCAGCTCTAATGACTTAATGAATTCAATGAACTCTCTCTCTCTCTCTCTCTCTCTCTCTCTCTCTCTCTCTCTCTCTCTCTCTCTCTCCTCCCTTTCCTTAACTTCTTAATTTTATCAATTAATGGTGACTAAACAGTTATGATTTGAAAGCAAAATATGTATTTTGAGCTAAATTTGTAGAAATTATTTTTATTTATCGAAAACTTAAAAATGAATAATTAAATTATATAAATGTTGAGAACTTTTCCAATAAACAAATTAGTTTTGTAACTAATTCCAAGTTGTCTTTGATCTTATCCTTTGATTTGATGTCAACTTTAGAGTGGAATTTGTCTTTTGTGTACTCATATTCATCGAAAAGACTAATGAATAGAACTCTATTCGTTACATTTTAATGTCAATTTATCTGATCAAGGTTCTATAAATCTAACTCGATAACTATCGAGGAACATTTCTTGATTTTTCACTACATTTACGGAGTAAAGGTAGTATATAGAATCGTTTTTCTAAAGTGGCCCACCACAATTCTTTTATTAGTAACGAGAAATGGAGACAAACCTGGCCC
>JAQIXI010001204.1:0-14935 GCA_034700165.1 Galumnidae sp. Gr-Ori-00277 | reverse complement strand
TTTCCTAGGTAAATTGATTAGTGCCTAGAAAAGAACTAATCCTATATAAAAATTAGTTCTAGTGACAAAAAGTGCGTTCCGATTTTATTGACATCTCTCGGGACGACATTATTCTCTTATAACCAGAAGTAGATTCTCTTCGATTTATCCCCCGATTAGTGGTTAATATAGAATTGATTTCACAATTTTTTACTATTTTTTATATAAGTGAGGCATTAGTTTAAAATACAGTGTATTTGAAATCTTACTTTCATTTATAATAAACTAGGCTATTTTATTCAGATAGACTTATTTATCCCAAATATGTTCTCTTTTTCAAAAAAAAAAGAGTAAAAATAATTCTATTTTTATTACGTTCGAGAGTTTATTCACTTTTGTTTAACTCCTAATTAACTGAAATGCAATGAAATAACAAAATTCGAACCATTTTTAGGGTTTCTTTTGTTCTCTCAAATGAAGGATTTTACAGATATTTCAGAAAAAGTCATATAAACAATAATAAAATGAGAGGAGAGGAGAGGAGAGGAGAGGAGAGGAGAGAGAGAGAGAGAGAGAGAGAGAGAGAGAGAGAGAGAGAGAGAGAGAGCATCAATGGTCAAACTGAAAAAATGATCTGGATTAAAACAACAAAAGACTTAAAGTGGGATCTGATTTATTATCTTTAAATCTGGTAATAAAGAGACGTCCACTTCATTCGATCTGAAACTTGAAAACTATTTCAGTGAATAATTCTATTCCTCAGAGATTTGGCAGAAATGGATTTTTACTGTATTTTTGAAACCAAAAGAATTGCTATCATTTTCGAAACGAAAGGTTAATAACAAAACATTAGATAAAAATATAATACAAATGATTTGTTTTCCAGAGTTTATCTAAAATTTTGACATCAGAGCAATATTTTCGGTTCTCATTCACCAGTGATTTATAACAGAATTCTTTAGAGAAAAACTAAATTAAATAATTTTTCCGCTTCGAGTGATTCAAAAAATGCAAATTTTAGGGGAGAAAAACACGAATACATAATGATTTTGGAGACATCAATAACTTTTAAATGAATATAACTTTTTTTTAGTAAAAAAAGCCTTTTATGTCACGTCTCTTACATAAAAGCATTAAATTTTACGACTCGTTTGAATCAAATCTAATGCTTTCAATTCAAAAACTCATCATTTGTTGCATCAATTTTTAAGAAAATTACTCTTTTGTTTGCTTTTAAACATTTCTTTAAATTATGACATTTTTTTTAACTCTAATTAATTACCTTTTATTCGGCTTTTATTTTGAATCACAGAATTATCTATCATTTATTATAACCACTGATTTATTACGCGATTCTAAAATGAATTTCAAATATGTTTCAAAAGGATTTAATTGTATTTTATTATATTGAATAAATTATCAAGGAGTATTTTTTTCATTTTACATTTATTTGATTAAATGCCTGAACCAATTACTTATTCAATATGTTACCCTACCATGATCATTACAACAATTCTATAGTAGATGTCAAGATATAATGTGGAGGCAATTATTTTAAGTCAAACTTTATTTTTACAGAGAGTTTGTCAAATAATGGCCACAAATATCAGTCTTTTATTGAAGACGTGATCTTATCTTCAATTATATGGACGACAATGAGTTCAACACTTTATTCGAAGCAAACATTTCATTAATGGCAGTTCAATGGCAGTCCATTTTCCAAAACTATTATAGATTTCAATCTCTATTCTGTTGGATATTCTGTCCTTAACTAAAATTTTGTCATATATTGCGACCAAACATAGGATTGTAATTAAGTCATTAGCTCTAAATATTTACATAAATATGTATTTCAGTGCCATTTATATGATATAATCTTAATATAGAGTAAAGCGATTTTCTGTGTTCACAGAGTGTTCACAAACACTAAAAGTCTCTTTGAATTTAAAACAATTTTCACGTTTTATCACAAAAAGAAATGTCAACTTTTTTTTTGTTGATCTAACAAACATTCATTTCAGTTACAATCAGTTATTAAAATTTTAACTTATTTTGAAACTAGGATTTCATAACTAAAACATTTTTAATATAAAAATAAATCTTCAAAAATATAATTTAATCCAAAAATCAATAGAATGTAAATATTCTTAAATATCAGGAAAAGTATAAATAAAAATATTTTTATATCAAATCCCAAATGAAATGCACTTATTTTTAAAGTTTTCAATCGTTTAAATTATTTGTATTAAATAAAGTATTGATACTTACATTTTAAAATAAAAGTATTATTTCTTATATTTTAAAAATATTTTATTTAAGAATAATTTTAAAAATATTTATTATTATTAATATTAAAACATTTTAATAAATTCATTAATTAAATATCAAATTTTTAATTAAGTTATTATTATTTAATGTTAATTAAAAATATTTAAGAAATTCATTAAATAAATATTTTAGTCATCTGTAGTTATAATTATGTTAAGTTAAATAAGTTATTGTTTTAGAATAAGATTGAGTTATTAAACTAGATAAGAATAAAAAGATTATAAGAATATTATGAATCATGATAAATTTTAACTAAGAATAACTCGCCATCTAATGTCAAAAATATTAATGTAATTCACTAATACTGGGAATAGTATTGACAGAATTGGAAGGGATTCCATAAAATAGAATTATAGTTTAAGTTTAAACTATAATTGTAAAAATTATTCCTTTTATATCCTTGTACATATTTATATATTGTATATATTTAGTTGAAATAATGGTGACCACATTAGAATAACTAATTCTTTGTGTTTATAAAAATTAAAGATTGAGTAATAAATATGATTTTAAATAATTTCAATGAAATTAAAAATCATATTAAATGAGTTTATTTGAGGATAAGAATTGACAATAAAAAATAGATTATATTATATAGAATCTATTATTGATTAGAATATATATTATAGATTATTATATAGATTAGTAGATTATATATACATTTTGTATATTTTGTATACTTTTTCAAAAAAAATTATTTTCTATCAAAACTTTTATAATTTTTTATAATAAACATTATAATCAGGGATGGCCAAAGGATCGAGTCTCAGGGGGGTCCCAGGGGGGTATTTTGGTGAAAATTCAGGGGGGGTATTTTTGGTAAGACCTCAAAAAATTGCTAGTTTTTCACATATAAATCGTTTTATTAATATTTTATAATAATCAAATTAAAGCTTCTAAGTTAAAGAAAAAGCATTTTTTGTTAAAAATTACAAGTTTTTTAACCAAAATTGTTCATTTTTGGTCTTATTTTTGATAAAAGACCTTAAAAATGAAGAAATTCTATGGATTTTTTAAGAAAAAACATCTAAATACCACTTTTAGCGTATTATTTTACAATTTTTTCTCAATGGCTCGTTATTAAGCGAATCCTTTAATAAATTGTTTTTCCATACCTTTAATTAATTCATAAAATATATGGTATTCTATATAATGCAGGTCTGGTCATAAGTCATTTGTATGTCAAAAATGACTTCATTTAGGGGATTTATTTATTATTCAATTAATAACAAATTCTATTAAAATATTTATAATAAAGAATATATAAAATTAAATAACATTTTAAACATAATATGAATTTAAAACAAAGTATTAAAGAAGATCTTTAATGTTTGAATATAATCAAGGTTATGCATTAAACATATTGTGTCCTAAACTCAATTCATTTAATCCTTTGAAATCATTATTTTTAGATTAAATGTATATTAAATGCTATATAATTGCTATATTATATTGGATTTCATTTGTCTTATGAAGAGATTATGATCAAGGTAGATCTATCTGACTAGTACATTATTTTCAATTTGATTAAAAGTTTGCCATTACATAATGTAATGATAAAATTATTGACTGAATAACAGATGTTTTAATTATCAGAAAACTGATCATTAGTTTATCACTAAATCTTATTTGAATTTAAGTTTAAAATACGAAAACAATTCTTATTTTCCTTAAAATTTTCCACAAATGAGCGATGATTTCGAAAAATTTTGTGATTTTCACTCTTTTTTTTCAATGATTTTTAAAAGCGATTAATTCATTATTTGATCAGAAGTTAGAAATAAAAGTATAAATAAAAAGGAAAACCTCTAAAATCCCAAATTATTGGAAAAATGGCTAAAATTAATTTCTTTTTATTTTTCTTAATATTAGTTTCGACGGCATTTTCCCAGAGATTAATAAGAGAAACGATAAAAACATCTTTTGATGATTACTTTGACGATGATTTTGATGACGACTTCGATGACGACTCCTCAGATGAGTCAGAAGAAGATGAAGACAATAATTGGAACGACACGACAACTCAACTTTCAGAAATGAGTCGATATTTGGGAGGAAGTAATCGTGAAAAACGCCAAATACCTGTGCAAGTTCATATGTCTATTCCTCAAACAACTACACATCATCCTGCTCATCCTCCTAGTGCTCATCCTCCTAGTGCTCATCCTAGTGAAAAGAAGAAATCATCGGCTGAAGAAGTAGAAGAAATCAAATTTCCAGCAAAAATAGCCATACAATGAATACAATGAATATAATTCAATGATTTGATTATATAAAATATATTCAATATTTAATAAAAATATTTAAACTCTAATTAATAAAATATTTTTGTTTTGATTATATTTTTTAGTTCTTCACTAATAAGTTATTACTAATAACTGTTTATTTGTAATTAAAGTAATTAAAACTATAGACTTATGTTGAAAATGATTATAAATAGACACTAAACATGGTCTTTTTAAAATATATCGAATATTTGAAACTTTTGGGGAAAAAATGTAAAATATTTTTATGAAATAATCTAAAACTTATGTCAAGTATTTTGAATGCGATGTGAAAATGAAATAATGCTTAGAATGAAAGCAAACGATAGAATTATTAATATTTGTTATTATTTAGGAATTGGTTCTGAATTGGCTCTGAATTGGCTCTCAGTGGGTATTCCTGGGAAATACGTTATCTTTACTAACTTTATTGAAGTTAATATTCATTGAACTGACGTCTGGTTTGTGAGAGTTTTGGGTGAGAAGAGGGCTTTGAGAGGCTCTCAGAATAACATAAATGAGAGATCGAGTCGTTGTATACTCTTTTGTGGTTCACTCTCTTCGACATCACTTTTACTGTCATTCGTTGCGTTGGCTTTCGGTTAAAAGTCGTTTCACTGAAAGTTATTATTTTAACTTTCATTACATACTATTTCTCAAACAATACTAGAAATAGACTTTTTAATGGAATACATGTTTTTTGTATACAATTATTTTGAAAGTGAGCCCACAATCAGTCAAAGTCTAAAAAATGAGTAAAACTTATGTAAATTTGGGATAAGTTTGAAACTCTTGGTCGTTTACAATATGGCTAAACGTCATAATTATTATTAGGGCTGACAACAAATTTATGTTAATTTGTTAGAAATTGTGCCTCAAAGCACACAATTCAGAGCTATTATGAGAGCTGTCAAGTGATCACTTCGTTGTTAACATATCTCACGACCCATACCATAATGCCGTCCCTTTTTTGCCTCAATTTTTATTGAAGACTTAATTGATTATAATTGAGGAAATGATGTTTAGTTATTAATCATTCAATATATGCCTTTCTCTGTGTTAAAGTCAGTTAAATTTGACATCTCTTCCAATTGTCTGACTTTTATTCACTCCTTTTCTACATTTATGTGAGTCATGTAGTCATGTAGTGGTCGTCTTCTCAAACTTCTATTTATTCTAATTTGTTTGTTTCCAATAACTTATTCTTCATATGAGTTCAGAACTCTTCCATTGAATTTTAACCAATGATTTTCATGTGAGAGTGAGTGGGTGAGAGAGAGAGAGAGAGAGAGAGAGAGAGAGAGAGAGAGAGAGAGAGAGAGAGAGAGAGATTTAGGGGAACGTCGTTTAGTAAAAAACAATTTGTATTTAAAATTTGTAATAAAAGCCGTAATTAAATACAATAATGACTACAAACCACGAAATGCCGTCAAAAAGAACATGGATATAATCCGTTTAAATGATTCCCATAAAAATATCATTTTCTCGTTGATTGTCATTATTATTGTGAACTGAATGGTCAGCAGATTATCTGTAATCTCATCAAAAGTATTTTTACTGAGAGCGGAGTCTCTCCTCTATAGTTATTATAGGCTATAATAAAGTATCAGACAATGACTTTAGTATTCATTGTGTGATAACATATTTGAAGCCTCGACTGAAGTATCGGAGGCACAAACACGCGTTACGCGCTCTGCACACCACTGATGCGTAAAATATGTGGCCGTTCGCTGTCTTATCACAAACACGTGTCAGACTTGAGTGCAATACAAAACGCATTCATTTGAATGATTCCCAAATAATTATTTCTTTTATTGCATTACATCTGATTATTACAAACTTTTAGTTATAAACCAAAGAATAGACTTTTAATATGAGATTATTGGAAGAGAAAGTGATCTCACATTCAATTATATTAAACCATAAAAATAACATTTTCTTTAAATGTGCACAAAAACAAGTTACAGTATTTTATATTCTTGTAAGAATAGTCGGTAAATCTAAAACGCAAATTGAAAAAATAAAATATCTTGGTCAAACATCTATCTTATCCCTGGAATTAATCTAATGTTCAGTTAAGAGACTCTGCGATAAAGAAAATACTCTTTTTTAGATTCACTAAAAGTCTGTAAAAGATTGTCATAATTTACATTAAATGACCATGTTAATCTATATAAAATGACCATGGCTATAGACCATTCTTAAATTCTTTCACTTTTACAGTAATATTATTGAATATCTGAATATTAAATAAAGTGTTGTGAATATGATATGATAGTAGTGTTTGGGTCCACCCATTTCCGATACAAACTATAGCCAAAGTTGTAGGGCTTATAAGTGGCGTCCAATGGGACGCCTCTTTTTGCCAGTAATTGGACGGGTATTAAATAGTATAGTTTCACATATTTTGCTCACTTCGGTAGTAACTAATCGGTCGACAAATTGAGTCCAAATTTGTTCTAAATTTGTCGATAATTTCAAATAAAAATTAGTGGCAAAAGAAGTGTTGAAAAGAATGGGTGAGTGATTAAAGTTTATTAAAAATTTGTTTCAATTCATTTGATAGCAATTAATTAATGACTAATAATTGAGATCATAATGTAATCAATTTATTGACTGATATTAAATTAAATTGAATTAAATGATTAAATAAGACTCGATTTAGTTAACACTGGAATCAATTAGATTTCCTCTATTATCGGCCAATTGTGTTAATAAGGAAAATAAGGAAAATTATAATTGAAATAAAGTTAATTCCAGTCATAATAATACTATTCTTAATCAAAATCAATAATAACTTAAATAATAATTTCTCTCCAATTATTACAAAAAAAAGTTTTAGTCTTTTGTCAAACGCTTTGAACTTCATTTGAAGAATCATTTTTTGATTTGAATTTTGTTTAGAAATAACTGTTTATTCTTTTTCTCCTTTTCTTAAGTTTTTATGATTTTCTTTTCAATCAATTATTAGAAATAATATTCAAAAGTTATGCTATGATTTGAAAATATTTGTTTTAATTGTAATTTGAATTCTAAGCTTCACTTCAGTATAAGAATGAAGGAATTGAGATCATATCCGAACCAATTCATCATCAGTTGGAGTCAATGTCTGGCAATAATGGCAATAATGGAGGCACAGGTGCTCTACAATTGCCTCCATTCTATCAACAGTCATCAATGTTACCCTTACAATCGAGCACAACCTCATCATTTTTTAATACATCCAATACTTTTGGCACTTCATCCCTTTTTCATCGTTTAGAGCCCAGTCCCCCAACACTACCTCATGTCTCCACTGCTTTTTATTCAAGAGATTTCATTTATGGTAAGCATCGGTTCAATTACATATCAATACTAAAGTCAATTAGATTTAACTTAATGTAACTACCTAGATCAAATAATAAT
Organism: Galumnidae sp. Gr-Ori-00277; assembly: GCA_034700165.1. Lineage (NCBI taxonomy): Eukaryota > Metazoa > Arthropoda > Arachnida > Sarcoptiformes > Galumnidae > Galumnidae sp. Gr-Ori-00277. The sequence goes on along the minus strand of JAQIXI010001204.1, from coordinate 6,959 downwards.
ACAGAATAACAGCTGTATATCTGTTGAGTATTATAAATGATAGCGAATATATTCATGTCTTTCGGGGATTCTTACCTATAATTATGAATTGCCTCTAAATATCCGTTCAGTGATCTGTTCACTGATGTGTGAAATATTTGTGTTTTTTAATCTAAACTCAATTATCACTCATTTGAGAACAGATGCGACGAATACCAAATTGCAAAAGCGCTCCACTTTTCCTGAAACGACCGCTAAATCTCAAACTTCGGCCTCGAATACAATCAATGGAACCAATAATAACGCAAATAATAAAAATAACAATAATTCTAATAATGCAAATAAAAAGAAGAAAACCAGGTTTGTTTTATTTTATTTGCCTTGTTTCATTCATTTGGTCAATTAGTTGCAAGTTTATTCATAGTTCGATTGCTTGAATTAACTTGTTTATTTATTTATTTATTTAAAATTTTGTTTATTATCATTTGTTGAAAGTCTTATTTTCTTAATTTTAATTTGTTTGAACATAGTTTGAACTAGATCATTTGTGATTTATTTGTGATTCTAATAATTTATATTAATTTATATTAATTTCTGTTTTAATTAATTCGAATTATGTTTTAATTAATTTATTGTTTGAATTTTAAGTTGAATACCAAGTGATCCAAAGTCGCACCACTTTGTGATTGTGCGAACATTTGGATCATTTGGTATTCTTTACTCGATAGGACTACTTTCACATCATATCAATTGGAAGAGTTGGAGAGGGCTTTTCAAAGGGCTCCCTATCCCGATGTGTTCGCTCGCGAAGAACTGGCGCTAAGACTCAACTTAAGTGAATCTCGAGTTCAGGTCTGGTTTCAGGTAATCAATAGTTTTTAAATTTTTGAAACAAAACTTTATTTGAGAATCAAATAACAGAATCGAAGAGCAAAATGGCGTAAAAGAGAACCTCCGCGTAAGTCATTCCTTCACCCGACACCCGGCGCTGCTTCCAATTTGGCGACTCTGACCAAAGGAATGACTCCTAATATTAGTTCAATACCTCAAAACAATTCAAATACGATGTCATCGATGCAGAGCTCAGTTCTCTCGAACTCATTTGATAACAACTGGACGTCATTTCCTAATTATGATTTCAATGCATTTCCTTCGACTGCGTCTCCACTAAATTCTTGTAGTTTTTATAACAACAGTGGGTAAGCATTGAGACAACATTTCAAAACATTTTATTAATCAAATCTTTTATTCCAAACAAAAGGCAAAGTCTGGAAAACTCGACACCAAATGTGGTTAATATGAATTCATTGAGATTTACATTCAATTCATCCAATTATGAGGACTCGACTCCCAGGAAATCATCTGAAATGGATAACAACGAAGAACCAAATATTGACGTCGAGTCCACCGGAAGCTCACAAACAGATAATCAGTCCATTAATAGAGAGAAGTCAAACAATTTGTCTTCACTCGACTTCTTTGCTTAAAAAAAAGTATTGAAATGCAATCGTATTAATGAAAGTCAATTCACAATAACTTATTGTAAATAATCATTCATTTTATTAAACTATAAATATATGGAAAGGTCTACACAAAAGTCAATATTCAGGTCTAGTCGAGAGTATAGTTCATTATAATTGTGTCAAAAAATTATAAGTTTTATAGTCAATGAAAAATTGCAAATCATTTTATATTAAAAGTATTTTATAATCGAGAAATTATAGAGTAATGGTATTCACCAAAATGTGCCTCAAAATGTAATATACGAGTATAAACTACCTTATTTCAAGGTACTTTTCAATGTCAACTTGACAAATATAAAAACTTGTAAAATTTTATATAAGAATTCAAATAAAATATCATTTAATAAATTGTTAGTCTTTGCCCTAATTTTTTAATACTTAAAATTTTAGTTTAATTTAAATGAATTTTTAAAACTTTTAATTGTTATAAATCTGAACATTGAATGAAATACTTTATTAAGTAATGATTTTTAGTCAACAGATGGCTCTCATCCTAAACAAGAAAATCCCAAATATGTGTTCAGTAGAACCCCTTTTATATCTAACAGGTTGATTTTGTGTCAATCTTGAGATAAATCACTTCGATATTATCATTTAAAAAAATTATGATTTGATTTTAGATAGTTATTTTGGTTGTGAAGATCAAAATAAAATTATGGCAAAATGGTTTGGCTCAAAGAAATCTAAGTAAGTTTAATTGAGTTTTAAATGTTTGATGAATACAATATTTTTGATCAAATTTTTAAATTTAAATATTTTTAAATGCATTTCAAAAGTTTAGCGAATAATCCAAACAAATGTTAAGTTTATTTCAATGGTTTTGGTGTTTGGCCACAATCGGGGTCTTTATATCTGGAATATTAACCAATAATTTTAGTCAATATTTGCCGAAATTCTTCGCCAATTTATATAAATTCGGAAAATTAGTCGATCGGAAGAACGACACGAAGAATGACTCGATTTTGGATCAGTTGATAAGAAACTACTTCGAAGTCCCGAAGAAATATTTCACTCATTTTTATATATTTGCAGTTATTTATCACTTCTTTATTATTTCACTTTTGTTTACCACAAAATGTTTCAAAATAAGCGAAGAATGGAATCAATGCCATCGAGTTTTCAATAATTTCTTTGAGATAATAATCGGCCGAAAGTTTGACATCACTTCTGAAAAACTGATGACTGAAACCAATATTTTATTAATGATTTCACTTATGATTCAATTCAGTCGCCGATTGTATGAAAATCTGAAGATTAGTGTCTTTTCAAACTCTAAAATTAATTTAATTCATTATTCAATTGGTTTTATATTTTATATGAGTTGTGGTTTTGCTTTAATCCATTCAATTGACTCAACCCAAGGACTGGATAACGATATTCTTCTCATCAGAACTTATTTATCATTTATTTTGTTTATTGTCTTCTCTTACTTTCAATTTAAAAGTCATTTGATTTTATCAGAATTGAGAGTAAAAAAGACTCGAAGGGGTAAACAAGTGGTCACTTTTAATTATTTTATTCCGAGCGGTTCTCTCTTTGAATGGATTTCGTGTCCAAACTATTTAACCGAAATTCTAATATATCTAACAATTTATTCAATGAGTCGTTTCAACAGTTTGTGGACTCTTCTCTTCATTTGGGTTGTAGTGAATCAAACGATGGCTGCACTCATATCTCACAAATGGTATATAAAGACATTTCGTGAGATATACCCAAAACAGAGAAAAGCTATAATTCCTTTCTTACTTTAGTGAAACACTGAACTTAGCATTTCTACTAAATTAGGTTTAATTAAACAATTATTGTTAGCTAAACAACGATTAGTGCTCCAATATTGTAGCTTGTTGCTTTTTAGAGTATTTATATATTGTTTAATGGCTTCAAATTCTATAATAGATGTGCTTGCTCAATTATGGCCTTCATTGTGATTTCACTGTTGATTGGTTTTTATTTGTTAAATATTGAATTAAATAAATAAATGAAGTAACCTAGACAATTTAACAAATATTGTGAACATAGTTTATGAATAACTGCAAAAAGACATTTCACTCTTATCTCAAATTTATTTGTTTTTCAAAACTTATTTTTGATGTTATTTTGAAAAATTCAATTCAAAGGACAAATCATTTAACTTTTTATTTTATCAAAATTAAACTGAATTTTATTTTTCACATTTTATATGAAAGACGTGTTATATAATTAAAAGTAATTTCCTATTTTTATCCTCAATTTTATTATATTATATCCTTTAACTCATTTAATGAATTATTAATGAATGAAATAATTTCGAGTCATATCATATGACATATGATTTGTTATCTAAAATAAATATATTTTAATGGTTTCCATAATTTATTTAATTGTCTTCTAATTAAATGCTTAAATCATTGAAAATAATACTTTACTTTCTATTAATAAATGTTTGAATAACGAATTCAAATCTATTCATAGCATAAGAAACGTATCAATCAATTTGTTTTTTTATATATACTTTTTTGTGTCATTTCTTTGTAAAAATAGTTTAAAGTAATTATTTCTTATTTTTTTCCTGAAATTCATAAAATCAATGAAAATCAGTTCAAAACTTTTTAATGTAAATATAATTTTTGTTTAATTTATTTCTTTTATTTTTAAAACTCTATTTAAGTGTCAATTTTGTAACTTAAGTGATGTTAAGAACTCTTTTTCAAGTTTTCTCTTTAAAGATATTTAATAGTTTATAAACATTTAATTTAAAATATTTTCAAAACATGTTTATTACATCTGTTTTTTAAAATATTGAAATGATCTTGATAGTATCTTCTTGATTACATCTTTGGGTTATATAGAGGAGGTTCTACTTTCAGAGCTCCCCTTTTATTGTCTTAACTTCTCTATCATTCTATTGATTTGATGTATTGATTGTTAATAACTCGACATAAAATTATCATAAAAAAAGTGTTTATATTCAATGTCATCGAAAGACATTTTTTCATTTTGTGTTAACTCTTAGAGACGAAAACGACTTTTTCTAAACAAATTAATTTTCTTTTAGAAAAATGTCGAAAACTATGGAAACAACTGTTTTTAAAGAAAATGGTGACCTTTGGTATGAAATAACACTTCCAAATGCTTTATCCGGATTAAGACATGAGTTGCACGTCGCTCATTGTATGCTATGGTTCCGCACATCTGCGCCACAAAACCATCACATCTCGTATGCATTTCTTCAACTAAGATTTGATGGATTATTGGGATTTCCTGGAGGTGTAGTCGATGAAGATATTACTTGTCTCGAGTCAATCATTAATTCTTTACAGCGAGAAATGAAAGAAGAAATCAATTTCAATGGAAATATTGAAGACATCAACTATTTCTATTCCCTTTACAACAAAACCCAGAAATTTGTTTCACACTTTTTTGTTAAAGAAATAACTCTTTCAGAGGCCGAACATTTGGAAAACAGTCACATGAAAGCCCGCGATTTTCCTAAAGAGTCTTTGGGTATATTTCGGGTACCCATCGGTACTTCATTTTTGTCGCGAACTAATTATTTGAAGACATTTAACAAGAATTTTATGAAACAAAAATTTTCGGGAAATGTTAGGAAACAAATGATAGACGTCTGCGAGAGGTTTAATCTCATGTCGTCCACAGATTTAGAATATGTTAAGTCACAACTTTAAAACTATTCCAGGTCTTATTTTTCCAATTTGTTAATATTTGAGCTTTTTTTCCTTTAAACATAATTTTATTTAAATGTTTTTAATTTATATTTTATTATTTTTTTTAAAAAAATGACATTAAGAAGAGAATAATTATTGCATTTTTGTTATGAATTGCATTTGTTGTGAATATTTTCAGTAAAATTGTTGCGCTTTTTATCCAAATTACAAATTGTGTTCAGATTTTTAATGAAGTGATAAAATGAGAGATTTTTAATCTAATGATAATAATAATAATAATTAATTTCTAATTATTATTGTTTTGACATTTATTTTAATGTTTTCAAATGTGAATAATTTGAAATTCCAGTACATTTTCGTATCATTTGTTCAATAAATTAATATTTAAAGCATTTAATTTATTGGTATTTAATTTTTTCTTTGAAATTATGAAGACTTATCTTTTTGTTTGTCTTTTTCTTCCGTTTTGTGCTTTAAATCACATTTTGTATTAAGTCGTGAGGTTTTCCATTCATTATATCCTTTGAGAACCAAAGCAAGGGATCCAACGAACTTCCAGAGCGATAATATGCCAAAAGTCATGGTTGGGACGAACAGAACTTTGAAGATGTGTCCGGTGTTAGCGGTGGCCGCTTTTATGCATCCAAACAAAACCATTGCGAATATAAGTGGGAACGCAATGCCTCCTATAATGACATGACGTTTAACTTTTGGCTCTTCGTTGAGCCAAACCATAAAACTTGAATTCTGTCGATATTTGATGCGAACATAACGAGCTTTACATTCACAGCACAGCACATCATATCGGGCTCTTTGGAACCAAACTGATAGACAATTGCGATGAATAAAAAAGGACTGACCCACACAAGAACACGGGTTATACAATAACTGATTCTTGTCTTTTAAGTTACATATTCTGCAGACAACACTTTCTTCGGTCCCAACTTTGGTTCCATTGATTTCTTCAATGTTTTCAAATGAATTTTTCTTAAATAATTTTTCAAAAATTGAATTATTTCTGAAAAAGTCTTTCATTTTGTTTGTCGTTAAGGGATTTGTTTTGTTTATTACTTTTACTTCAATATTATGTGAGATATAAAACATTTTCGCTTAAATCAATTTATCGATTAAAAGATCGATTCAATTAAAGACTCTTTCCGTTTATGTAGGAAATATAAAAAATCTATCCTACCATGGTATAAACTCAAATGAATTTACTCTTAGCTCAAATTAATGTATTTATGTTCACTTTAGTTCAATAATTTAAAGAACGGCTAAAGTTTTATTTGATGTGAAAATCACAAACATTTTAGTTATTAAATGTGAGACTAATTATTAATAACTTTATTTTTAAACAAAGGTTTAATACCACTCTTTGAGTCAATATTTAAAAAAATTTGAATTATTTTTACTATCGAATATATGGCCATTCATTTGAGCATCTAGGACAGTTAATTGATATTTGCAATAAATTGAATAAACTATTTCTTATAATAATCTATTTTTATTCATTTGCATATTTTTGATAATTTGAACATTTTATTGACTTTTAAAGATAAGTAATAAATATTCATTAATACTCCAATAATTATAATTAACTAATCATTTAATAACTTTGAACTGAAATAAAAAATTTTAAACAAATTAATTGAAATAAATTAACTTTTAGTCAAACAGTTTATATAATCGGCGATAGAATATCTTTAAAGCGATAAATTGTTTCGATGAAATTAGAATCATAGGGAGAGGACACCGAACTCTTGGTTAAACTTTTCATAGATTCCTAATGTAT
>JAQIXI010001203.1:0-14936 GCA_034700165.1 Galumnidae sp. Gr-Ori-00277 | reverse complement strand
AGAGAGAGAGAGAGAGAGAGAGAGAGAGAACTGAATTGGATGACACTAATGATGTTAAGAGCCATTATGAATGTCGTGGTATTATATTTTAACGAATCAATTGAATAAATTCTGGTCTCTATTCGTCTCTATTCGATAAGAAATATTTTTTCAAAGAAAGTCTCATAAATTATTCGCATTAATTTCAATAATAGCCTTAAGGAAGAGAACAGCTTTTAATATGAAGTAAAATGTATTACACTTTTTTATATGTGGGCACAAATATTAAAACCCTGAGAATAATCAAAAACTGTGAGAATATTGTACTAGTACACTTTTTCCCAATTGATTGGTTATAGGAAAACCAATAAAATGACCTCTATCAGGGGAAATTTGTTCTTGCAAAGTGAAGAAGCCATAGATAAGCAAAACATTGCATTTGAAATAAGTTATGTTAAACTCATATATAGTGCGTATAAAATGTTTTCTCAGTATTTTTCAAGGAATACATCACTAATTATATTATTTCAGTGTTAAACACAACCAGTTTTGGAAAATGAAGGCCAAAGAATACGCAAAATGAGAGACAAATACATTAAGAAATCAAATGAAAAACTTTTTTCACTCAATTTAATGAAAGTAAATGTAAAACATTTTTATCAAAACAATTGATTGAAAATTTTCCAATTTTCTCATCCAAAGATCAGAAGCAGACAATTCCAGAAATAAAGACTAACTGTAACTATAGTAACGAGTCCATTGGTTCGTGGATGTGAACCGGTATAGCCTACTCTCTGCACTGGTATTATCGCACTGGCAGTAGTCGCTCAGAGCTGAACCTTAAAAGCGATTTGTGCGAAGACTTCAAATTCGATTCATTTGTCTGAAACCTTGAATCAGAGGCAGAGGTTTTCCACAATTGTTTTGTTAATCAAATAACACATCATTTTTAATAAAATTTTCATTACTTACAGTAATTCTGAAACTATTTATTCGTTTTATTTGAGTGAAAAGTTTTTTAAAACCCCTTAATATGTATTCGATTCTCATTTTATTAATGACTATAAGTCTGTCAATCAGTGCTCCCTTCAGTAAATTTGATCTGAAGAGACCGACGGACACTTCGGCTGATGACAAAGTTGTGGACCCAACCAGCAAACTGTTGACAATTGTCAAGAAGAATATCAAACCAAACAAAGAAGAGACCACTCTTTTAGTGAGCGAAGAACTTGTCTTCTCATCCACTGGTTATCCGACTTTTGATGCCTTCGATCAGAACTCTAACGGCTTTATTGACTTCGAAGAGTTCGCCGCAACGGATGGCAAAGACCATAAAAGCAATTTCCAAAGGGCTGACACAAACGGTATGCAATCATTTATTATATCATAAAAACAGATTATTTTATTCCTCTGATTATATAAATTATTACTAAAATTGATTTCATGGAAAATACGTTCGAAATAAACCTTTCGTCTGACAAACAGTGAGTTTCACAACACTATTATCTGCAGTTTTAAAACACGTCTTTTGCTTTGAACCCAAGAAATGGATTTCATTATATAATCTAATTTTTTTTCTTAAACTTGAAATATAAGTTCCAGAGAAATGTTTATATAATAGGTTTAGGTATCTATAATCAAAGTCCAATTCCCAAACCTTTGCCAATAGCTGTCTATTTGAGACATTCCCTTAAATTCAATATCAGAAAATTGGATTTCTTTCATTTCCTTTACTCTCCGGTCATTTTTTAAAAAAATGCAACCATCACATTACATCATCAATTCCATAACGAATAAAAAAGATAAAATATCTAACATTAGATCTTTTGTGGAATATAGTCTTTGATGGCTAATTTTACTCCAGAAATATCTGGTTTAAACATTAAAGTATCAAATTGAAATATCACCAAATTACTTTTAAAATCATTGCTTATATACTGTAAGTTTTTTTTCAAAAATTGAATCTCTCTCTCTCTCTCTCTCTCTCTCTCTCTCTCTCTCTCTCTCTCTCTCTCTCCCCCTCTCCCCGGTAGTGTCACACTCTATATAAGTTAAAATCAATATAACATTAGAAGAGAGAATTCAGAGGAAGAAAAAGCAAAAGTTCACAGAATTTGCGATACTTTAGTCTGAAGTCAAAATTTATGGATTTTTGTTGTTATGTCTCGAAAAATAGCATTTTTGACAATTTTATGAGATATCACTTCTTTAATGTATTTCTTTGAATTCTTTTGCAAAACCATTGTTCACATTCTTTGCATTAATGCTTTAATATGTGATCACTATTTTGATCTTTGTCAGTGCAATTTGTTGCCCGGATTATGTCAATCAAATTAATGGCAAATCCTATAATTTCATGGATAGAAACTGAATTCAAAGGATTCGCTTAATATTTCATTACAAGAAAAGCAAAAAACAATTGGATTCCTATTTATTCGGTTATTTTAAGGCAAATCACAATTTTATTCTAGTATTTACTGGATTATTCTCTAATCTGAGTTTAGGGTCTCTTTTTGTAAAGTTATAAAAACCAGAATCAAAATAAATGATAGAAAAAAAGAGAATATAATATATATTCGTTTATAAACACAAATCTAAAGAACAGAATAGAAGAGAACCGATACCCCTGAGTATAGTCTCTGAAATAAAAGCTAAATTCTGGACATTTGTTTGATAGGTCTGCACGCAATCCATAAAAACACTAAATAAAAATGAGTACCAAAAATAAATAACAAACAAAAAGCCTATTATAATATCGTCTCAAAATTCAAACATAGAATTAAAGTTATCAATAGATTTAAGTCATAAAAGAATTAATGTAAAACTTTACAAAAAAATACTTTTATTCCGATAATACAACTGTAAGTCTGTAACCATAGTCTGAGTTATTGCCGCCGAACAGAATGACTCTCTAAAGTCAAATGCATTTTTCCAACAACTTTTATGTATTTCTCAATACTCTTGAATTACATTCTCAAAGAACTAAAGATTTATAAACCATTTAAACGTCGGGTCATTTCGGGTCCATTTCTGGTCGATTTGTTTTGAGCGCTTCGCTGAACCTTTCACTCAATCGCTTAAAAATTGATCGGAAAAAAGGGTTTAAATAAACTAAAAAGAGGTTTAAATCAACTAAAGAGTTGAAGGGCTAGTATTCATTGAGCCGTTATTCAGATAAAAATCTGAGTTCACTTGAAATCACACTTTAAGATCCCTTTACCGTTAAGTTCAAAGTAGCGGATATTCTATACAATCGTTGAGTTTTTCATCGTTTCTTTATTTCTATTATATTTTTCATCTAAAAATCAGACGAAAAAAAAAATTGTTTGAAAGACTAACAAAAATTCAAATAATAACAGAAACTACTTTTTTGAACAAAAATCCGTTTGTGAACCAAATTTGATTGCACTGAATAAAGTGCTGATCTAATAATTTGTATTGTGTCGAGGCGTTCCACTCTTTGAAGACATTGCATCCGATATTATCTAATTTAGTTATATTTTCGTCTTTTTGTTATAAATTCAGTCAATAGTTTTGGAAAAGAGATTCTTCTCGTAAGAGGAATGACACGACTCTCAGTCACAAACATAACGTAATTTTAGTCTCGAGTCAAGACTTCCTGATTTTTCTTTGCTTTTCGTTTTTTGGCTGACAATAATTTCGTAGACATCAGAAGAACGTCTTCTAAATTACTTCTGGTTGAAGTCATTTCTTCAATTAAATCATTCCTTTAATTATAGCATTAAATCCCTTTTCCTTAAAATTCATATATAATTCGCGTTATTTTAATTATTTTCTTCTTATTATTAATTATAAGACACTTCTGTTTTGGAAGTCTGTAACGAATTCCCATTGAATTCTCAAAGAAATTTCAGTTCACTTATACTTCAAATGGATTTTAAGCGAAAAATCAAAAATTGATTGAATACTAAATCAGTGTTAAACCAAAGAAAAGGCCGAAAAAGATTCAGAGCATGACTTATATCAAACAATTTATATATTATTGAATTCTATGTTGAAATGTTATTTATATTATCAAGATTAAACTTTTTCGCAAACTTTTTTCTTTAAAATAATAATGCGATAAAAAAATTCAATTTTCATATAAAATAAATTTTTATGAAATAAATTCTCAGAAAAATTACTTTAAATCAACAAATCTTTATATTTTAGTCCAACTTTTTTCTCAAAAAACTTTTATTTTCAGTCTTTAGAAGTGAAAAAAATTCATTTTTCAAAAAACATAATTGAATTTCTCAAAAAGTTATCCATCAAATTTAATAAAGTCAAAAGTATAAGAACAACAAGAATTTTCAAAAGTATATAAAAATTATATAAAATGTATAATCAATAATAAAATAGAAAAAAATGTATAAAACATTTTCTCTGAAATAATGGCCTAAAATTCCAATACTTTTCATTCATTAAAAGTGAACTGAAAGAGAGTTTTAATTTATTACAATAATTGAATACTCAAACAAATACTCATTCATTGCCTAATCGTTTCAGTCATTAGGCTTTCCATGAAATTATGGATCAAAAGAAGAAGAAAAAATTAATCCTGGAATAGAGGAACGCCTTTTTCGTTCAGATCTGTTCTATTTATAAATTAAATTATGGTTCAAAAAAACGATATTCAGAATTCATAAATTTTTATCTGACATTTGTCTGGCATTTATCATAAGCCAAACAATGATATTCAGGTTCATTTGAAAAATATTGGCTGAAACCTTTTCTCCCTATTCTATCACATTTTTCAAACAATTTCTATGGAATCTGTTTTGTTTCACTCGATTTGCATATCAAACAAAAAAACTAATACCAAAAACACTGAATGAAAGTCGAAGAAAAAGTCGATTCTTGGCTCTAAACTTATTGAACTGAAATACGAATATTTGATTTATTCAAATAATATTGTGTTTGTGTTTACCCATTTCCCATTCCGTTACAGTCGAGGGAACTTTTCTTTCAATTCTTTAAAAATTGTATATATTATTCGCTCGAAAAGTTCATAATTTAGTTTATTCTTCGCTTATTTAAAAACTATGTCTATATATCAGAGAATTCTTTCAATTTTCTCTAATGTTTTGCATAAAACTATGGAAAGCCATCAAAACTTTCAAAAACATTTTCAACTGATTTATAGCTCAAAGGAATTCTCAAAAATTAATATCGATATAAATCATTGATAAAAAGCCATTTTTCAATAGAAAATATTCATTTAATTCCCAGAGAAATGATTTAGATTTGAAATATGAATGATATTTAATAAATTAATCATGCTCATTTTCTTTTAAACAATGCCTTCTGGAATTTCCAAAGTTTGAAGACAAATAGTAAAAATTCTTCAAATCAATTTTAACTTGCAAGGTTATTCATTAAAGTAAATATATTGTTCGTCTCAAATTTCCTAATTAGCTAGATTGTAGCAATTAAGATTACCTATTAAAGTTGCATAACAGTCCTCATCAATCAATTGGAAAGCCAGTATAGTTGTAATTCTAATTAATTTTTCCCTGTTTCAAATCCTATTGTTTATCTTTGCGATTAATTACCTAGTAATAATAATAGATGAATATCTAATCGTGAAAAACAGTTAAACCGTAAACAGCTTTTGAGAAACTCGTTTAAAGACATTCTTTTTAAGTGAAACACTTTTCTGACAAAAAAATAACATAATTTTTATGAAACTTTTATTGAATTGAATTTATTCGCAAAAATTGAAAATTTCAGACTTCGTTAGCTATGAATTGAGTCATTTGTTTGCTTAAAATCTGTGCTAAAAATTTTCAGTAAAACTTTTCAAAATGTGTTAACATTTGACTTATCTTTCATTCAAAACCCTTTTGTATTCAAAAGATAAACTAAAAGCGCTTTTCGGCCCAAATATTAATTAAATCATACAAACGATTAACGCCAACAAAAAAAAGTTTAAATATTAATAACAATAAAAATTTTATGAATGAAAAGAAAACTATTCTATGAATTCTATTAAATTAAATAAATTTTAATCAAATTTTGAAATCAATATTATTTCAAAATTTTTAATTATTCAAAAAAATAGTTATTAACAAAAACTTTTCCTTTTATTAAATTGAAAATTAAATTCATTACAAATAATAACATAATTTAATAATTGATTGCAAAACACATTAAAATATTTGCTTTTATTTTCAAAAGATATTCAATCAAAAGAAAAGGAAAAAATCACTGCAAATGTTTGTACAACAATTGAATTATTGATTTCTCTTCAGCTCCTCTTCATATCGTCAACTGTTCCCACAATTCAGAAACAAAACTTTCAAATTTGTCCTCAAATATCAATAGAAATATTGGGAAATATAAACATTAATACTATAATAAAATAGATTTATTCTATTCTTATTCCCAAAAATCAATTCTATTATAGTTTTCGTATTCTTTTTCCAAATCATTAAAAGCAAACAAACTTAAGAATTATGAATTGGCGGCTATTTTTCTGATCCCCTCATGAAATAAACAAGATCATTTAATCGAATGAGTTGTCAATTTGTCAAATTTGATACCATTATTGATCGCATTCTCATGAGTTTTGACCCGATTTCTAACTTTCGAATTCAATTCAATTCAATTCAATTAATTTAATTTCAAACGAAAACATTTTCAACAAAATATCGTTCGCTTTGAATTAGTTTTAATCAAGATTAATCCAAAAATCAGTGATAATAAATGACTGGATTATATACATTGTGTACATCATTATTAGTGATATAAGGGTAATACAAGACAACTATTGGATAACTTTTCAGTATATATGGAGTAGACATACCTCGTATATTGGATTCTGTATTTTGTTTGCTTTTGGAAGACGTGTTTGGATTTGAGTTGAACTCAATATTCTTTCCAATGATTGGGAAAACTTAAAGCCATAGATAGTGGAGCACAACATATGATGACAATCCGATTAGATGCGGATCCACTGCACCGCTCTTTTTCTTTTCCAATGCATTCACAACACTGTCATTAGAGTCAGTTTACTATTGATTTATGTTTACAACTATCAGATGAATCTCTTCTCAAATAAGCAAATCATTAAAGCAATGCTTTTAAATAAACAAATAAATCTCTAAATTTAATTTGATTTCTCTTTAAAACACAAATATTATCAGTGATTCTCAAAATACTCTACAAAATTGACTTATTGTAGTAATTAGCAAGTTCAACTTTACTATCATGGTAGTTTCTAGTCATTAATATGCTTTAGTAGATTAATCTCATTATATTTGACTCAAATATTCTCATAATTTAAAAAATATACACAAAAAGTCATTCATTATATTTAGATATAACTAATATTTCAAATTTTATGCAAAACTAAAGGAAAACCTTATAAAGTGATGGAAATTCCCTGATATTTGTTTTATAGACATTAATATTCAGTAAAAACAACTGAAAAGTTAATTTGATTTAAATATAAATTTATTTTTAACAAATCATTGAATGCATTAACAGTTTTATCACATATTTATTCAAAAAATATTCATAAATTTTCTTTCCATTCAATTGACTTTTCTTTTCCTTATTTCACTCTAAAGGGGATCAAAAGCTAAGCCCAGAAGAATTTTCTCAGTTATCTATGGTAGTTTATGAGCCGGAACAATTCAGTGATAGCGACAGCGAAGAGCCACCAGTGGTTTTCCTGACTCCCCCCGAATCGATTACAAGATTTGCAGACAAAGATCCGAGACCTGAATCAGACACCAATTTTGATGACTATAAAGACATTCCAGTATTTATTTCCACGACTAAAGAGGTTTTCTATTAAATTAATTAATTGAAAGTCCATTAAGTAATTAATTATTTGTCTTCAAATTAGGAAACAAAAGAAGATAAAGACTTCAGTGAAGACAATGAATCCAAAAAAGATAATAATAATGACAACAAAGAAAACATTAAATCTGAAACTGAAAAACCAAAGTTAGACAAAACTGAAACCATTGACGCGAAAGAAACGGAAGACAAACAGAAAGAGGGCTCACACTTTACGGCAGATGATATGCCCGTCAAAATCGATGACGAAGACGACGAAGAGATGATTGACGTCAAGGATGAGGACATTCCAATGGAAGTGATCGACGACCTCAATGATGACAACCACTACGATCTGGAGGACAACAGAGAACCACAAGAAGACGACAAACGAATGAACGATCAGTTGAATAGCATTGAGTAAATCCAATACAACAAACAAATTGGAATCTATTCTTAATTTTTGGCCAAAAATTGATTTCAACACAATTTTTATACTTTAATATGGATTCAGATTTAATGTTAAAAATTCATTCAATTCATGACTAAATTAACGGAAAAAACAATTCTTTCATCATTTGATTACAATTATATTTCGCTTTTATTTTACATTAGTTTAAAAAAAAGAGAAAAAGTTCACATATTTTCCGTCCTTAGAAAGGGTTCATTTTGTTTATTCTGTGCTAATTATCCATTAAGATTTTTTTTGGGGTTTCCATCATTTTGTTTCTTTGAAACCTTCGGATTATATTAAGTCATTGTTTTTAGAGTTAAGAAGATTTTCAAATATTTTTTATTTAAGTATTCATTAATTTTACAAAACTTATTACGAGATTTTAAAAAACCATAAAAAAGTGTTTTAAAGGAATTCATATTCAAATGAACGTATGTTTAGAGAGAAACGATATCTGATAATACAATTTTTAAATAAAAAAAACAAGTTAACATAACATACCTTGGTTAATTTCTGTCTCCTTACTAATCAATTAATTAATAAATAAGTGTTTAAACATTTCTTTTTAATTATTAAATAATAATAAAAAAAGAGTCCAAAACAGTTCACATTTGAAGTGAAAAAACATTAAAATAAATGTCAATAAAATTATATAAATTATTAAATTTTTTGTTAAAAATGTCAAAAGATTTTTCCAAATGATTTCAGATTCAAAATAAATGATAAGTTTAAAGGTTTAAATGGTTTAAAAGGTGAAATAGTTATGAGAGCTTACATTCGATAATAAATTAAACATTAATTAATGTATTCAATACTAAATAAAGTTTTTTTGTTATAATTATTTCGAAAAACATTTCGATAATTCAATTATTACTAACGACGAGTGAGTCTACCAATTCTTGAATGGTGATTGAACCAGCTCCATTTGTGAGGAATCGGTCGGTTGAAGCCATAGGCAGTGGCCCAATGAGGCATTCGCTTGTGCTGGAAATGTGAGCCCCACTGACAGTTCACCGACGATATGGATGTCACCGAAAATAACGCCAAACAAACGAAAATTATTTTAATGAAATTCATTTCTTTTCCAATTAATCGAACGATGAGTTGATTGAATACTTTTGCAGAAACTAAATGACAGTTTAGTTGACTCGACTTAATCTCAATATTTATTTTGACGGAAAATTCCGTCTAAAACTCAAAACTTGTAATAAAATTATTGGAAACGCAGTCTATTTATACGACTGAAGCAACTATTTTGGTGACTCACCTGACACTCGCACTTGAACCTGAGTACTTCACTTGTACTGACCTTTTTATGGTAACACTTATACCTTTTGTTACATTTATTATTTCGTCACCTAATGGTCAGCACCTGGTCTTTGGGGAAAACCCGAGTCTTTTAGACACTAATTGTCACAACTATTCAAATATAAACAGATTTACTCCATTCAATTCATACCTATTTTTGGATATTTCTGCTCTAAACTGGAATTTGTATTGAATTTGCATTGTTTACAACACAAACTTTGCATGTTATTCACCTATTAGTGAATGGGTTTTTACATCAGTGGCTTTCAGAAGAAAGTCTTCCCAAAAACAAATGTCAATAAAAAATTGTTCTGAGAAGTATGAATCACCACATAAGAGTAGCATGCTAAATTTGTTTCTTCATTCCAAAGATATTTTCTACTTTTGCTTGAGCAATTCTCTGGAATTCCTGGGAAACTATTTTCTTGGGATTTAATAAAAACAAAATTAAACATATTTTGAGACTTTTTTTTATATTAAGTAATGCTTTTATTAAATAAATTTTTGTGAATCAAATAAAGTGACGATAAATTGAATAAAATAATAAAAAGATCAAGGTAGTTTTTTGGACAAAAAAAAGTATTGCAATGATATCAAAAAATTCCAAATATTGAAAAAATATATCGAATAAAAAAATACAACAAAAACAAAATAAAACATAAAAATTCCAACTCAACTAGGCCAACTATGTTGTTTTGGCTTTTGTACAATTTTCTATCCCAAATGTCTTCCTAAGGAGCCACCCATGGAATTGCCAAGTGTAGCCCCCGACTGTTCAATCCCTGTTAATTTACACATATTTTTTTAGATATTTTTTAAATATGAAAAAAATATCTTTTGCTCAAAACATCTGAAGAATACTCACCTATTCCTCCGTTTCCTCTAAAGCCTTGTCCCGATGCTGATCCATATCCTGACTGATATCCAGCACTTCGTCCACCATATGTTCTGTAGGCCATAGGAAAGGCACTAATCAGAGCAATGAAAAGACTGAAAACACATAAAACAATGAAAGCTTTCATTTCGACGGAATTTTCTCAACTGAACCCAATTTTAGACTTTTGAACACTTTTTCTGTTCAATTCAATGACAGAAGAATTAAATGTTTTAATCCTAAGGATATTTGAAAAACCGATTTTAGAAAACGAATACAATTTCTGAGCGGTAATAATACCTTTGAAATTATTCAGTGAATGCCAACACAGAATCGTTAAATAATTAATACTATTTCAGAGTTTTCACTCTTTCATCGAAGGCTATATTAAAACGAATAATAACTTTTAATTTCTTAGGTTTTTAAATACATTCCTGTCTTCAGGAAAGCATTTTTCTTATTATTTATGTAAAAATAAATTCTTTTTCAATCAGAAGTCAATTTCTTATTTTTTAAAATTCTGACCCAAACAGAAGTTTTGATTAAAATTTCAAATGACTTTTATTTTTCATTGATTTCTATTTAGATTTTAATTTAGCAAGTACATAAACATTTTCTACTGATTTCCTGTTAATTAGACGAAAAGTTATTAATATTATTGCATCACTTAATCATTAATAAGAGTTACTAAACATTTCTTATGCAAATAAATTCATAATATTATAATAATTAATACTTTTCGTGAAAATCTTTAAGTAATTATTAATCTTTAAATCCTTGAAATATCTTCTCTTTTGGCATCAAACAACTTATGCCTCATTCAAAAAGTAAGGACTCTGTCAAAAGGGGTGGGAAGAGGTCTTCAGTTTCACTTTTTTCTATCTATCTATACTTTTTTAAACTTGGACAATTTCAAAAAATAAAATAAAGAGAGCACTAGTGATGAGGAATAACTGAATAAATTCAAAATTTTAGCCAAACATAAGAGAACTGTAAATCAATTTTTATCCTAAAGCTGTAAATGAAAGTTAGGTCATATAAAAACTTTTATAGTTGAGTTCACGAATTAGATTTTTATCAATTTTTAAATACTCTTTTATTATCTTAATTTTCAGATAACTATTGAGTAAAATCTGTTGACTAATACCTTAATTTACTGAAGACCTGATTATGAATTGCCATTAATTAGTGATTCATCTTTTCTTCTGAAACTTTCGTTTAGTCATAATGTTATTAAAATAAATTATCTTTAATTAAAAGATCTGATTATTAAGTGTTTTATTAATATAAAAAATTATGATAACATTAGAAAGGAATGTCGAAATAACATCTTCTTCTTGGACTCAATAAACTCAATGTTAGGACTTTATTCAATGAACTAATCATAAGTTAAAAATATTATTTAAAAGTCTAAATAAAATTTTTTTTTAAAAATAAGCAGGACAAATTAAGTAAGAGATAAAATTTAAAAAAATTGTAGCAAACACATTGCATCTTTGACTATTTAACCCCAATTACTTCTAATTACTAAGATCCTATCATAGGCAAAGTAAACAAGGTTCAAATAATTAAAATAAAGTAGCTAATTGTTTCTTGTAAAATATGTACTTACTTATTGACCGCTGCCTTTCATATTATAATTCATTACGTTTTGTATTTCAATTAATTTAATGATTTGCAAATACTTTATAAATATAAATAAAAAATTTAAACAAAAAGATTATTTTGTCATTGAATTCGATTAAAACTCGTTTTATAAAAGGGTTTTATTTAAAATTAAAATTTTAAAATTTCACCGATAAATGCAAAAAACATTAATTAACTAAAAATAATATTAATACTATTAATTGCTTTCTCAGTTTTCTCCATTTTCTTATCATTTTATTGTCATATCATTGATATTAGACTTATCTTCACTTTTTACGTAAATTAAATTATTTTAGAATTTTACCCCACATTTAAAATATCTTTAATTAGTAAATTAATTACACCTTTAATGGGGTCTCCATTATCAAGGTGACATTTTATCAAACCTTTAAAAATATCCGAAACTAAAATAGAGTCGAATAAAGAATAGATTATTTGTTTTCATTCAAAACAAATAATTCGTTTGAAAATTATTCGTTAAATTAAATATTAATTGAAATCAAAATAAACCGATTAAACGGTTTTAAGAATTAAAACAAAGTTTATATAACGTTGTTTATAGTGTTTACTTTTTATCTAGATAATTTTTTTATGAATAAATTAAAATTTTTTGGCTGTTTTTTGTTTTTATAGATATAAAGTTTTTTTTTGTATTAAAGTCTGAGTGGACTGACTCGCAGACACCGCCTGAAGACAAAATATATTCAAATTCTGATTTATTAAAAAGTGCTACACTTTTATTAGTGGTAAAGGGAATAACCAAAACGGTTCAACATTTCATATATTCAAAAGACAAAAACAAAGACAAACTCTTTGGCATAAATTTTTGCTTATAAGGTCTCAGATTAAAATATTTGCCACTAATGACAAGACTTTAATTTAATGTCTATTTTATTATTCATCCGAACAACAATTTTACAAAAATTAACAAACTTAACAAGTTTGTTTTGAACTAGACTTGAATTAAACTTGAATTATTATATTTACTAATAAATACTAATCTAGAACAATCAAATTACATGTTATCTATTATTAAATATTATAACAGGCATGGCCAATAGGGGAGGTAATTCAAAATACCCCCCCCCCCTGAGACACAAAAATCGGCAAAATACCTCCCCTGACGCGTGAAAACTTTAACATTACGTCTATGGACAAGCACTAGGTCTGTCGAGGTTGACCAAAATACCCTCCCGTGAGACCCCCCCTGAGACCGAAACCATTGGCCATGTCTGATTATAATTAATTAATATAAAAATAGAAAATAAATTACAGAAAATATATCAATGATATGACAATAAACTCATCTTAGATACTGAGGATTTTTATACTATTATATTATTGACATTTTATTGACAGTTAAGGCATGTATTCTTGGTCAAAATGAAAAGTTAACTAATAATAATAATTATTATTTTCATTTGAATTTTATTAAAAATTAATGTCTTTTACTCAACCCATTTAACACTGAATTAAAAGGTCATTATTATTAAATATGATTAATCTTATATTAGCCGTGTTATTGCAAGGTAATATTCAAAAAAAGAGAGCAAAATTATTTGTGAAGACTAATCTGAACATATTATTAATTATCATTTGACTACATTTCATACAAAAATAAATATCGAAAATTGTGTTTCAAATTTAAGACACATTTGGCATTGAAAGTGTAGACAAGCGTTCAAAGGAAAGTTACCATGCAAAATGCAAAGTCAAATAAGTTAAATAATAAATTCTACCATCAATTTATTAAACTTAATATCAATTTATTTTTTTATGACAGTCTCAAAAAAAGAACTAGATCTTTTAGATAAATTTTTCGGCTCAACTTTATTTGGCTAATACTCGACACTCTTTTTATAGAGAGTTAACAAACAGTAAGTCTGGAGAAGAATATCAAACGATATTTAACTTTATATGAGTTATCAGTAGTCGTGATATATATCGTAATACTATTGAGATTATAGTTTTGGTCATTTATAAAAAGTAGAGGTAGTGATTGAAAAAAAGCGAAAATTGACAAGGTTTTCTTTCATCACCATAAGTACCTAGGTTATTTAACAAAAAAATTAGTTTACATAAAGAAAAGGTGACTCAAAATCCGTTTAAATCTGAGCTTATCTTTTGTTAATAAATGTTCGTATTTTTCTCAATAAAAAAAAAGTCATTTTCATTGAAAAACAAAAAAATTGATTTAACTTTAAGTAAAACTTGGATTAAAAACAAGATTTGGGCGTTTTATCAAAGTTCAGGAAAAAAATATTCAAATATTATAATAAACAGTTTTTTTTTGGAAACCATTTAATGTTTATATTTATTATTTTCCCATCAGTTTCGGTGCCTCTAATAGAAGTATGAAATCCAGTTCTCCTTGTTGTTTAATTTAACATGTTAACCTAAAGGCACTCTCTTTGGGCAAAAGACATTGATATTTCACGTATCAAAACGACAATAGGGTCGACAGTAAGGATGGGAATACACTCATTGCCAACGACTTCTCCGAGCCTTCAGATCGTTATTTATCGATCAATAAATTCAATGACTTTTTCTATTTATTTTAAACAAAGAATTTGTGTTTTAGTTGTTTACCAAATCTTATGATTAAATTCTGTGTTTAAATAAAAAAGAATTGAAATTCAGTTTTCAAAACATCTTTTAATTAAATCTAAGAATAAGATAAGAGTTTTCTTATAGTTTTCAATACAATTAACTGAAAAACAATTCAATTGGAAACTGAAAACATTATTAGAAAAGCAAATAAAAGTTGTAGTTATAAAAAATAAGCAAGCTAATAATTTTTTCCAATTAAATACAGTAGAATCTCCCAGCTGTGAATGAGCAAGTGCACAAGGAAACCTTATACAACTCAGAGCGTTCACTACAGAG
>JAQIXI010001202.1:0-14953 GCA_034700165.1 Galumnidae sp. Gr-Ori-00277 | reverse complement strand
AACTATTAATGATAGAACATTTTAGAGAACGGCATTTGAATCAGCATACGCATTTAAGTCTGAAAACATATGCTTAATTCCGAAAACATACAATATATTATTTTTATTTTCTGATTTTGACCCCCTCTAGCGGTTGAGCCATATAAGTTTTTAAAAATATTTTTCCATAATTGAGTTCAGTTTGATGTCCTCTATCAAATAGATATAAAAAATCCCGGGTGCAAGTTGACCTTTTAGAAGCAGAGGGGCAGCCATCCTACTTTCTGATAATAACAATATTTTATTAATTAAATTAAATTAAAGTAAATTAATTCCTTTTTAAAATGTTTAAAATGTATTAATATATGAATCGGGAAATGTTATAATAATAAGATTCTTAATCTTTGTTTGAGGCCAACAATTAATGGTTATTATAAGTGCTCTCAAATGTTCCAAAACTCGAGTTCTGTACTCACTTTTGCGCGAGAACTGTCCCTCGACTTTATTGCTGTCTATAATTGAAAATAACTGTATGAGACCACCACCTGACCAAGGAATTGGATTTCCAGGTAATTCTGAATAATTAGTTTAAATTTAAAATAATTTAGTACTTAATTATTTTTAATTATTAATGAATTAAAATTAGAATTAATATATTAAAACAATAGAAACTAATTATAAATTTCATTAATTTTGTTTGAAATGAATTCAAAACTAAAGTTATAAAACGATTTGTTTTAAATGCTCTAAATTATGATTAAGTTCGAGCACATTTTGTTATAGGATGTTGAGGTAAAGTGTGTACATAAGTGTCAACATTTTAGAATAGTTGTAATCATTTTATAATTTCATTTTCTATTTGTTTGAATATATTTTTGTTTGTTTGAGATTTCTATGAAATAATTAATCAAATAATGAGTAATATATGGAATAATTAGTAATTCATATGATTTGCAAATATAGTAATGAATTCAGTGAATGACATAATCCCAATGATGGTAGACATGAGATATGATCTGTTGAGCCAATGGGAACACATCTCTCTTATTCACGATCAGAGATTAGGTCAGTTTCTTATCGAATATTCTGATTAATTGCAAAACTAAACAAATATCGTCTAAATATAGACATAAAGACTTTGGAAAGTTTGGTAAAAGGAGTTAAAGAGGTCTCGGGTTCAGGAATTTTGCCGACAACAGTAACCACATATAAACTTGCAATTAGTGAATACGAGTCCAGATATAAATCAGAGGAATTATCTCTAAATTTGAAAAATGGCTTAAATATAAGCCAAATGTTGGAAACCATAGAAAGCGATAAATCGATGAAGAATTTTGTTGTCGTCGGCGGAACTAAAATGATTGAAGAATTACTTTCAGCCGCTAAACAAAAATCGCTTTTAATCGGAGATAAAAAATGGATCGTAATTTTGGTGGAATCCATACCAAATAACTCTAAATTCTGGACTAAAATTAGTTCAATCGTTAGTACGACCGATGTTTTGATCGCCAGACGAGAGATATCTGTTTATAGTGATTGCGGTTACTTAAGAGAGGGCTGTCAAATGAAACTGGCCTTTGAAAGTCTTGCCACTGCTATTAAAAGGGTCATAGAATTGCCTTTTTATGACTTCAATGATACTAAACAAGTGAAGGCACAGACCAAGAATAGAGTCATCGTTGAAATGAAAGTAAATTTTTGACTCCAATTCGAAAAATGTTTTCATTCAAAATAATATTTAAAAATAATTTGTCCCTTTAGTTGGATTTGGGAACAGAAAATTCGTTGACTGAAATCTGTGGAAATTGTGATCGCTATGTATTTCTCACTATTTATAAGCATAGAATCGGATCTGAAAAAGAAAGGGAAGAAGATTTCAATGAATTAAAACCAAACGCAAAATACACTGTTCTCTCTGAAAATACTGGCAGTTGGTCTCCATTTAGAGGTTTATTAATCTCGAGTACTATTCGAAGTCATGCTGATGGCAATCTGGGCCATAGAGACTTGAATGTCGGTATCGTTAATGTGAGTAATTAGCGAATGCTCTCAAATTAACACTAATGTTATCCATTCCATTGAAAGCAATTACCCCTCGTAAACATCACCTGGAACACAACAACTAACAAATTGGAAGCCGAGGGCACCACATATCGAATGATTATGGTTTTGGCCACAAAAATGAATTTCACCCCTATTTTCGATATGGATAATACAAGTATAACACTCGGACGTAAGATTGCCGAGGGCAAATGGGAGGGAATGATTGGCAGACTTTTCGACGGCAAAATAGAAATTGCAGCCAATGGCTATTGGATGACCCACGACAGATTGAGAGATTTTTATTTTACTTTTCCTTTTGATTATGAAGCGATGTGCATGATGATACAGAAGACCAGCGAAGACCACAAATATCTATTTCTGACACCATTTACATGGGATGTGAGTCACAAAATTAGTGTTTTTCTGTTTTCTTGAAAAACATTTTAGTCATTGAATTACCACTATTACAGTTAAACGCAAATATTTATCCTTGATGCTCAAATGAATGTCATCATTTTTGAAAAGTAAAAAGTATTAACGCAAAGACTAATCATTAAAAATATTCATTTAAATTAGTTTTACATTTAATCACAAATTTTTTTGCTTAGAATAAAGTTTAGCTCATTTTAAAAACAGTGACATTAATTTAAGCACCTAGAACATATAATTGTAACTGTTTTAGTAAAAATTGTTTGAAATATAGGCCTGGGTTTGTATTCTTATCACTGTTGTATTTATGGGTCCCCTTCTATGGATTGTCCACCGCTCGAGTAAATATTACGATTATTATGACTTAAGAGACAAAAAGGGATTATTTAAATTGTCAAATTGTGCTTGGTACTGTTTTGGAGCAATGGTACAACAGGGAGGCGATCACTTACCGCTCGCCATTTCGGGCCGAATTCTGGTGACATTTTGGTGGCTATTCGTTATTGTGACGGTCACTACTTATTCTGGAAATTTGGTGGCGTTACTCACTTTCCCTAAAATTATTCATCCGATCAATGATTTGGAAGACTTACTCTCTTATAGAAGTTCAATGCGTTGGGGAACTGATAAGGGAGGGGCTGTGGAAGAGTTAGTTAAGGGGGCCGCTCATGGTCCTCTCAAAGAATTGCAAGGTGATATGGATTATTTTGACAGGAAGAAAAAAGGTGAACAAGATTACATTTTTGGTAAAGTTAAGACTAGAGATCTGGCATTTTTGGCCAGTGATTCAGAGATTAGATATTTGATAACCGAAGACTACTTAAAGACAAACTCTTGTGAAATGATGATCGCAAAAGAGCCCGTCTTCACCAGTTCTGTCTCTTTTCTCATTAGTAAAAAGACAACAAAAGGATTTCAGGATAGAATTGATTTCGAGTCAGTTCTCAATTAATTATAAATTCTGTTTGTATTCACTTAATATTATTGTATTTACAACAGAATCGGACGAATGGCTAAATCAGGTCTTGTCTTACAATGGAATAACAAATTTGACGTTAAGGGTAACGACTGTTTACATCCTCTCGTCGGTCAGTATTTATTAATTCTTTCTCTTTTTTATCGAATTTAAGGCTTAATATAAAAACTAAAATAACAAATAAAAGTTCAAAAGAAAATTCTATAAAAATATGTTTTAAAACAATAGACTATTCATAGAGAGAATGAAACAATTCTTACAAATCGATATTCAATTTAAAAGAAAAATATTTGGTCAACAGTTTGGGCACAAAATTCAATATAAATTCTGTCCTAAAAAAATATTAACCATTCAATCAATAAACAAAATTTTTATTTTCATATTTTTTTTCTTTCATTGAATTCTTAGAAATTATATGAAATGCATTTGATTTAAGAAAAGCTAAAACAATATTTTATGTTTAGTTTTTGAAACACAATTTTAATTGAATTTTAAGTAAAATTGTGTTATATTTTGAAAAGTTCGTGCCGGAGACGTCAAGAAAATAGGAATGGCTCATATGATTGGCTGCTTTTTCATTCTGGGCATTGGACTACTAATGGGATTATTTACATTATTTAGTGAAGTGTTCAGAAGCAATAAGTCCTTGAAATTCAGTGCCGGTGCCATACAATTTGCGACAAACAAACAAATGGGAAAATGGGATAAATTGAAACTATTCTACCAGAAAGTTAACCAAGGATCACTTTATAGCTCTTGGATTAATACAACTAATAATTTGGTTGCGACCACTGGATCGAGGAATCCGACAAAATTGCAGTTTAATTATCCGAACATCAAAAAGGAAGACACGCGGAACCTTCCGGCCGGTTGGGGCGACCCTAACAGAGCCCGTAATTTTAACACACAATTCGGTAATAGTAATACTAAGAGAGCGCCGACAGTCTTCGGCAACAAAGAGTCCAATCAAACCGTTTACAACAACAAGGATAATTACAATTATTACAGTTACGATCCAATCAAATCTAATTACAATAAATAACTTTCAATGAAATCAATGAATGCAATGAATGAAATGATTCACTTTTAACTAATCGCATTAATATTACAAATCGACAGAAATTATATTTTATTAAATTATATAAATCATAATATTTTGCTCACAATTGTATTCTTTAATATATTCTATATTTAATATAAATTTAACTTATATTTACTATAAATTATATTCTATAAGTTATCACAATTTAAAACTTTTATGCAATCGTTAAGAATTATTATTAAAAACTTTAAATAATTGTTATTCAAAAATAAAAATATTTATTTCTATTAATTCAAATAAAAATTGTTTTTCACTTAAATTTATTTGAATTCATTTTATTTTTTTTTTGTCAACTTTTTATTTAACTTTTCATTAAAATTATTAGTGAATTATTAATTTTCATATTCTGTATGGCCTTCAATATAACAGTAAAAGAGAAGATTTATGTATGGATTGTGTGTTACCGTGCAATACTGTAATTTGCAATATTGCTAGATTACCTTTAAAATTATAAAAACTATTAATTTTAATGAAAAAAAAGATTATTTAAATATTTTTTTGAGAGTATATTCAGAATAATTATACGAAATTATTACAAATTTATTACTTTTTA
The DNA here is from genome assembly GCA_034700165.1 of Galumnidae sp. Gr-Ori-00277. NCBI lineage: Eukaryota > Metazoa > Arthropoda > Arachnida > Sarcoptiformes > Galumnidae > Galumnidae sp. Gr-Ori-00277. The sequence goes on along the minus strand of JAQIXI010001202.1, from coordinate 9,871 downwards.
AATAAAATATGAGTTTTTTAGTTAAATATGAATTTATTGAAACAAAAATTCATTATTTATCTAATCATAAGAAAAATTATTTTTAATGGAAATAATTAAAGCAAAAACTATTCCAGAATAAAATGATCAATACCACTAATATCATTAATGTAACAATGCTAAGTTTTTGTTATCATGGAACAGTCTGTTTCGTTTGCAAAGTAAGACCAAGGTGACATTACATTATCGATCTGATTGAATGTTGTTTTTGATGAAACGGTTCGACACCTATTCTAATGACAAGAATTTTCACTTCAAACAAACATAAAAACAGTTACCGTAGAGACCATTAAATTCTTGAATTAATGATAGCTTTCAGAAAATCTATAAAAATATTTGCAATTATCTCAAGAAAAGCGTCGAATCAAATGACAGTTACTTATTATCGTCACTCCATTAAAATACTTCAATCGATTCAAAATTTAATTATTGATAACAACTTAAGAAAAGACAGAATTATTTGAATCTTTAAAATGAAATTCTAGTAAATCTTTTTTTTAAACTTTTATAAAATGGAAAACAATATCAAAGGGTTTCTTACAGTTTTCATACTTTTTTTGATATCTCGAGTCGTCACTACAAAAGATTTGAATGTCGGTAAGGACTCAATCATTTCCATTCTTTTAGTTAAATAAGTTTTTATAAATTGCACGAATCGTTTCATACAAAGATATTTCTTAAATTAATCAGAAAATGAAAGCTTATATCAGAATTTCATTTATTTTCATAGATTTTGGGCTCATAATTAAGGTTCAAATAATTGAAATATCATTAGATTCTAATAAAATAAACAAGATATTTATTACCTCATTTATTAGGCTACAAAATATAACCTAGTCAACACCAAAATCAAATTTAAAATATAGGCATAATATTATCGATTCCGAAAAAAATGTTAAGTGAAAAATAAAACTGAGAGTTGAGTAAAAATTAACTTGGTGAATTTTCAATTTAAGTTTTAATCTCTAACTTTCAGAATAAATAATAAGTTATTATTAATAACACATTTAGTTTTAAATTAATTTAATGAATTGATCTTGCAACTTTAATAAAAATTCAATTAGTAATTCAAATTTATTTAATTTTTATAAATAATTTTCGAATTTTATAATTCAATTCTAAATAATATTTTATAAAAAGAATTAAATATATAAAAAGCTATACTTTCCTGTCGTCTAAATATAGGATTTAATTATTTTAATATTTTAATAATAATTAACAAAAATATGACATAAATTTATTTGATTATAAAGTGGTTACCGTTGACCGCAATAATGAAGTGGCGATAAATGCCATCCGACAGGCATTTAAAGGTTATGAATCTCAAAATGAAAATCAAATAAATGTAAACGAAGTGTTAATCGGAGAGGAAGACACCTCTAATACTATTTGTGAGCAAATATTCCGCTCAAAAAGGGACCCGACATATGTGATCGATGTGACAGAATTGGCTCAAACCTCTCCTAAAGTCAAGAATTTAGTTCGAGAAATGGGAATACCAACGATTAGCACTACTTATCAATTAGGCTCTGGAATACTTAACTGGAGAAATCTGGACGACGTTGAGAGACAGTATCTGATTCACGTAAATCAACCTGGTGATACTATGCCACAAATGGCTAAAGATATGGTTCAACACTACAACTATTCGACAGTCGCTGTTTATTACGACAATTCTTTTCGTAAGAATAGTTTTCATAAGAAATCCTCAAAATTTTATTAATTATTTATAACTAAATATTTAATAAATGAATCAGAAATTGACCACAAAGTTAAGTCACTTTTGGTGAACACAAGGGCTCGATATATAATTAGACCTCTCGAGGGAACGACAGTCGAGTACTACATTAAATTGTTCGGTGATATAAAGAAAGCAAAACTACAAAACTATTTCATTTTGGGAACGATTGAGACATTGAATAAAGTGATCGAAGCCGTAAGAAATCATTGAATTGTTTTCCAATTATAATATAATTGAATGTCTTTGAAGGCCAACCAAAACGAAATGTTTGAAAAACCAAATAAATGGCATTTCATTACAAAAGTAAAGAATAAAATATTATAAATGAGATCTAATCAAATATCAATTTGTAGAGTAAGGGTAAACTGATGTGCAAAACCTGTAAACGAATCGAAGTATTGTTTTCACAACCGCTTAAGACTCGATTACACGACTATGACTTGAATACAACTCTCGATAATATCGATAACACTAATAAAGTTGACTCATATTTCTATCACGATTTGACCCGGTACACATTACAACTGATTGACGACATATTCAACACTTCTTGGCCTCAATCTCTTACTTTTCCAAAATGTGGAAAACATTTGGATAAAGAGCAGAGACAGGAGAGGAAAGGATTTCAATTGGCACAAGAATTGACAACTGAATTGTTTTATGGAATGTTTGGAAGATTTGTTTTCGGTTCCCCTAAAATAGGAAATAATTATCAGGAAATAAGTGTCAGAACTAATAAAGTTATTATTTTTGGCGATAAACCCAATAAAAACACAAAAATATGTGAATGGGAATACGAAGGACACACCGGAACACTTATTTTCACTCTGGCTCAAGAAAAGGCTTCGGGACTTCCCAAATACAAAATCGTTACTATAGTTGTAAGAAAAACAATTTATTTGAATTAAAAAATATGTACTTATAGTTAGAGTGTAAACCCAATAATATATATTCTTGATTTTAGCAAGCACCTTTTGTTATGGAAAAAGCTGACAATACAACAAAAGGAAATGACAGATATTATGGTTATTGTATTGACTTATTAAAAGAGATTCTAAATAGCAATGATACAAATATGCCCAAGTTTGAATATGAATTATACACTGTCAAAGAATTCGGGGTTAAAACAGGTAAAGGGCCTAAAGATTGGAGCGGAATGATTGGCGAATTGGCTAATGAGGTAATTATTCAAATACTTTTCATTTATCGGTTATTTACAGTCATTTGCCTTTAATAGGAAATTCTTACTCAAACTTTTTTCATTTTTACAAGAACCAATAATTTCAAAACTGCAAGTGCTTCACCAAGTAATATTTCAAAAAATTTAAAGTGTTCTTGCTCAGTTTTTATTATAATAAAAATTAAGTACACAAAAAAATGATTTTTTTTAAATAAACAAGATCATAAATTAAAAAGAACATATTATGTTAATACAACTCATAATTCTTTATAGCTACATGAAATCACCATGATAGATCAATTGAGAAACTCTGAAATCCTAAACAAAAATATCTTTACTCAGTTTAGAAGAATTTATAAATAAATCTATAGATTTAAGTAAATATTTGTCTTAACTTTATAAAATAGCAAGATACTTTGAAATTTTTTGAAATATAAATTTGTGAAACATTTTTTGTGATTTGAAAGTATTCTATTATAAAAATTGAGTCAATCATTAAAAGCAAATGAAATGTTTTATTATTAAGTTTTATAAGACTTAAGAATTAGAAAATATTAGAAATTAATGTTTGTTTATCTCTTTGGAACAATTGTGACGATAATCACAAAGAGAGCAGAAATAGCTTTAGGACCCATTTCTGTTATGGCAGAACGAGAAACAGTCGTAGACTTTACAGTCCCGTACTATGATTTGGTCGGGATTACAATTTTGATGAAAAAGCCTTCAGTTCCGTCACATTTATTTAAATTCTTGACAGTATTGGAAACCAATGTCTGGCTCTGCATTTTGGCGGCCTATTTCTTTACAAGGTTATATAATTATCAATTCATTGTTAAAATACGATAAATAAATGAATTATTTAATTGATTAACAGTTTTCTGATGTATTTATTCGACCGCTTGAGTCCATACAGTTATCACAACAATAAAGAGAAATATAAAGACGACGACGAAAAACGAGAATTTACTCTAAAAGAATGTCTTTGGTTTTGTATGACTGTATGTAATGACCCTTTCATTAATACAAAAACGGGTTTTGAACCCTCTCTTCCTTCGAATAGTCTTTGACACCTCAAGGGGGCGGCGAAGCCCCTCGTAATTTGTCAGGAAGGTTGGTGGCAGCAACTTGGTGGCTTTTTGGTTTCATTATAATCGCTTCATATACGGCTAATTTGGCCGCTTTTCTCACTGTTTCGCGTTTGGACTCACCCATTGAATCTCTGGACGATTTGGCCAAACAATACAAAATAAAATATGCGCCACAAAAGGGCACCTCTTCCTCCACTTATTTTGAAAGAATGGCCGGAATTGAAGAAAAATTTTATGAGTAATTCTTTTCAGTTTTTTTTATTATTTTCTTTAAATTTATTTAAGAATTAATTCTAAAGGATTTGGAAGGATATGTCTCTCAACGATAGTCTAAGTGACGAGGATAGGGCTAAACTGGCTGTTTGGGACTATCCCGTTAGTGATAAGTATACAAAAATTTGGGCACAGATTCAAGAAGCAGAACCTCCAGAGTCGTGGGACGCTGGTGTCGCTCGGGTCAAAGGCTCGACAAAACCAAACGATGGCTTCGCTTTTATCGGTAAAACACTATTATTTAAATAAAAGAGTCTGAAAATTGTATTGACAGCTGAGGCAACCATGGTCAAATATGCTGTTATGACTAATTGCGATCTTCAAAACATTGGTAATGAGTTCAGTCGGAAGCCCTTAGCATTGGCTGTTAAGCAAGGTCATCATTTAAAAGACGATTTAAGCAGTGCTATTCTCAGACTACTTAATCAAAGAAAGTTGGAGGGACTAAAAGAACGTTGGTGGAATAAAAATCCTGAAAAGAAAGATTGTCAGGACTCAAAAAAACAAAGCGATGGCATCAGTATAAACAATATCGGTATAAATCATATGAATACCACTCCCTTTCCCTTAATTTATATCATTTAATGATTTTATCGAATAAAAGGCGGAGTTTTTATTGTGATATTCATTGGAGTTGTGTTGGCCTGTATTACCCTGGCCATTGAGTACTGGTATTTCAAAGGCAAAAGAGATGGATCTAAAGTGGTTGCAATCAAAGAGTATGGAAATGTTGTTCGAAACGCACCGAACGCTCCTATGGGTCATATGAGTCATGGAATACCACCGGGAATGGGACCAATGGGACCCCAAATGGGGCCAATGGCTATAAGACATTAATATTATTGCTTTTATTCTATTTTAACACTTTCTTAATGGCAATCAAAACATGTTTTAATGAACAGAATGAATGCCACAAATTATTTAAATCAAAAGTTCATATTTTTCTAAAAATTTAAGATTAAATACAATTTTAGAGTTGAAGTCAAAGAAAAAGAATAAACAAAAGCCTTATTTTAAATCAAATAACTTTTAGGGAAAAAATATCTCAAAATAAAAATTATAATTTACAACCCTTTTTGAGAGATAGTCATAACGCACAGCACTTTCTAATTGAATGAAAATAAATATTTAATTTCGTTAATCTGTTTATTTAATGAAATGATAATAAAATTGAATCGATTTAACAAAAGTTTAAATTAAATTAATTTCGAGGAAAAACTCGAATAAACTTCTAATTTATTTAAGTATAAAATGGTTTTAATTTCCATTAGAATTAGAGACCGAACCCGTATCTGATGACCCGCTCAGAGAGAGGCCCGTCAACTCATTTTCAACATTTTTAAGGGCCCAGTGATGGTCACAGATCTCAAGTGCTTCCCATTCGGCTTTAAATGCCTGTTTGGGGTCAGTAGGCATAGCCATAGCAGCGCCAGACATCTGATCCTGCATCACTCGTGTCTGATCCGCCGCATTATTCTCACCCAAAACTAATGCATAAATACTTCTGAGACCAAAAACATTGAGGAAATACCAGGAGGCGGACGACACCCACGAGGCGTCCAAAGACATCAATTCAATGCCCCTCTGAAGCATTGGTTTGAAACGAAGAGTCAAAGGAAAGGGAACTTTTGTTGTGACGAATCCAGAAAAGGTCCAATTAATCCAACCTCCGATCAAAATCATAGGCAATACATTCGTGACGTTTCCCTTCAACATATCGGTCATCATTGAGGGGTCGGTCATCGGATTGGGTGCAGCCGTTTGACGCTTTTGACTCACTTTGAAATACCCGATGTCTTCATCGTTGAAAAAATGGCGGCGAATCAGAAATGACTGAAACAATAAATCATTGAATTTGATCCCTTTTTCAAGAACTGATGTCAAACCTGTTTCGGCAGATATTTGCCGTTTTCTCGAAGGAGTCGGGATCTAATCATTGCCTGACTGTCCATCACTTGTTGTAATTCAATTTTTTTGGTCGAAGATATCAAAATCGAAACGTAATGTCGAAGAATCCCCACAAAGAATGTAATGATAACAATGGGTAAAAAGACCCAGACTCTTATGTCCGGATCTAATACTAAATCGTCAGACATTTAGGGATAAATTGTTATAATTATTATTTAATAAAATGATAAATATTTGCTGAAATGATTGAGTGATGGAGTGATGGCGCTGTCGGTGACATCTGGTGTTGTGTTTAACGATTGGTTTAATTCAAAGGAATGGAAACCAATGAAAACACGTGTTTTGTGGATCTCTTGAATAAACCGTTAAAAACTAAATTTGAAGTCATTTTTGCATTAAATTCATTTGTTTTGTATTTCAAACAATACTTTTTCTAATCTTTTCTTCGTTTTTGTCGACAATTTTCTCTAATTTTGTTTTTAATCCTTAATTTAATCCGAAATTTACGGTTTTGTATCAAAAATGCCGCCAAAAGGTATGTATTTATCATTTTATTTGATTTTTTAGTCGTTTTGATTGAATTGTTTCAAAAAATATCTCAAAATATGTTAACTTTTGGTCACATTTTCTCAAAACTTCTCAGAAATCTTTTAATTTAAATGAATTTATGCCTTAAATTAAGTGATTAATCAGAAATAATATTCAAATAAATAAAAATCGGTGAACCCTTTCAGCAAAAGCCACGACAAAGAAGTCGCCCGCAAAAGGTTCGGCCAAAACTACCGCAAAAGGAAAGACATCGAAGAGAGGGGTCAAACCTAAGGCTCAAGAAGAGGTTCAAAATTCAGTGGACACGACTCAAAACGACGAAATCGGTAATGAGTTGACTCCCACTCCCGCCGCCGACAAAGCGGTCAGTCCTCCGAAGCGAAACCGTTCGCAGTCACCGGTAAAGATAAGTCCGGCCAAAAAGGCAGCCAAAGGTGAGGCTAAAAAAGTTGGCGCGAAAAAAGGCGCCAAAACTGGCGCTAAGAAAGGAAAGACCGCCAAAAGTGGTTCTCCCTCTCAAAGATCGCGCTCTTCGTCTCCAAAAAAGAGTGAAACCGCTGTCGAATCGAATACACAAAATGGAGAGGAAGTGACGGCCACTGACCCGACCGGTGACGACAATCCCAAAAAGTCTCCCAAAAAGACAAAAAAAGCGACGAAAACTACACCGAAAAGAAAAGCGCCTAAAAAGAAGGCTTCGCCACAAAAGCCAACCTCTCCTCCCAAAGAGGAATCCGAGGAATCGGGTGCCGAAGAATCAGCCGAAGAAGTCCCCCCTTCGCCCCCAAAAGCACTTTCACCGAAGAAAACGACAGCAGCAAAGAAAGTAGCGCTCAAAAAGAAGGCCAGTCCTAAAGCTAAGGCTCCGAAGAAGGCCACTCCTAAGCCTAAAAAGGGGGGCAAAAAGGCCACAAAGGCTTGAAAATGACTGATTGGCGAAAGTACTGATTTTTCAAATAATTTTTATGATTCGATAATAATTAAAGTTTTAGAGTAATTCTCAAAAAGAAATAATTGATTAATTCATTGATAAAAAAAATGTCATTACTTTCGCAAAACATTAATTTCATTATAAAAAAATGGTTTTTTTTCGTTCATTAAATGTATTTGCATTAAATAATAACTATTAGTTATGAAACGGTTTTATGGTTTGGACCTCTTCTCAATTCATTTGCGATTTTTTAGAGAATCTTAAAACGAATCCATTATATAATTACTCATTTGTTTCGATACTGATTTTCAATTTATAGTTATACCGATTGTAGTAAATCTTATTTCAATACAAATGTATTCAATTCACTCATAATTTTGTTTATATTCAATATTCATAATTCTCTGAACATTTCAGTGTTTTTATCCCTTTTTCTACAGAATATCTAAATTTCTTTTTTTAAATTTCGATTGTATTCCGACTCTCACTTATTATTGCAATATTATTATTATTATTATTATTTAATTAATACTAAAACTTTAATTAAATTTATTTAATAAAATGTATTTTAGTTATGATTTGCTGTTATTTATTGAATCAATTTATTTATAAAATTGATTGAAAGATAACACTGTTTTTAGTGGTCTCTCTTTAGTGACAAATCAATTGTCATAAAACAAACAAAATATTTAATGCTTTTTAAAATAATTCAAATCAAAAGTTAACCATTTTTTATCCCTTTTTAATGATTGCATGGATTCTAACACTTTTTTGGTGTAAATAAGGTATAAATTGATAGAATTGATAGCTTTTGTTCCGAACGTAAATCGCTTTCAGATAAAAGTTTATCTCATTTGAAATGACTTCATTTCCAATGATGTCGAGAGTGAGGGATATCTCAATCAGTGTTCAAAAATTGACGAAATATTGTTTAGAAGTGAGAATTAATTTGCTGAACAGTGATTAAAATTTACCCCGGGGCTTATTTCTCCACAACTATTCAAAAGAAAAATAAGTCTTTAATTTAAACTCTCATTAAATATAGTTTTAGTAATAAATATCTTAAAACTTATTTTATATGAAAAAAATTTTCGGAGTAAATACTTTTTTGAGTGACATATTTATCTGCCATTTTGTCAATAAATTGGCCGCCATTTTGAGAATAAAAAAATTGACGACCATTTTGAAAAAAAATAAATTGGTGGACATTTTATTTGTTAAGGTTGTATCGGGTAAAGACAAAGAGAGGGTCTTTTGTGAGCGACTCTGAATTAGAATTCAGTTCAAAATAACTGATTATTTCTGTTGTTTATTGAAAAAAATGTGTGAATTATCGGTCGAATAATACCATCGAAAGACTTATCGCTAAAAATGCAAATCTTTGACGAAGTTTTTAGTTTTTTTTTCAATTAAAAAGAGTTTTGTCACCACTTTTTCATCGAATACTTGAAAGTCTTATAATTATAGCTTTGAATTCATTTTATGTAAAAAAATTCCGATAAAATTATTATTAATTATGTTTTCACTAATAAATAGGTTTTCCTTTATTTCTAAAAAAAAGACTAAAATGTAGTAATTTTAGCTATATTTTCCATTATCATTACGATTACCATGATCATTTGAAAGAGGACATTTGCAAAGAAGGAAACTATAAGTTTATAAATTTCAAAGAGTATAAGAAATAGACCCGAGTTTTGCAATAAAACACAAAAAACGATTAAAATAATAATTTTTCTATTCTTAAAGTTTTTATTAACAATTAGCAAGGTTATTTTTATGACATCACAAGACGTGATAGTTTCGCATTAAAATATTCCTCATTTAAATCGAAAATTAATTAAATTTCATTATTTAAACAAAGTTTTGTGAACTAGATTTTGATGAACTAACCAAACTAACCAAGAGTATTATAACAGGTACTAAAAGCTAATAACAAAAGACTAATAAATAATACTTTAAAATATATTCAACGTTTAAAACAGGAAATTGAATGGACTTAAGCTTTAAACTGAATAAATGTCTCATTCAATGACTCGTTTCCAAAATTAGAGTCTATGAAAGTCTACGGAACCCTATTTTTCGTTATTAACCGCTGGATGGCACTGTGAAAAAAGTCCCACAAACCCTTTTGTAGGATGAGTTTTTTTACGCATTCAATGTAG
>JAQIXI010001201.1:0-14962 GCA_034700165.1 Galumnidae sp. Gr-Ori-00277 | reverse complement strand
CAAGGTCTTTTATATTGAACTTGAATTTTATTATCGAATTCTAATGAAAATGTTTTTTAAGTATTTTCTCTAAAAAAGATTCCATTAAAACCCATAAAAACACAAAAACAAACGATAATAAATTATTAACAAGGTTATAATTTTTTTATTAAAATAAACATGGTGACCACCTTGCTCATCTCAATTCTATTTAATGAAATCAAACGCACTTTTTTCAACGATAAAGTTTTATTCACTTTATTTTATAACAAAACATTTGATGTCAACTCTATTTCACAATGAAAAAAAAGAAACATGATTGTGATCACACAATCACCTTGGCACATATGATATGCAGTGCCAGAACTTTGAACGCCAATTGGTTTGCACTGTTTCGTACCCAGACTTTACTCCTGAGCACTCGCGTTGCCATACGTTTACCCTTTTTCTTATGCTTAAGATTTATAGCAATTTTTATAATAATGTTTTAATAAATCATTTATTTCTTATCTTTTCTTCTAATAATAATAAATTCAAAGAAATAACTTTGAAATTAAGCTTAGTTTCAATGATTATTTCATTACAGGGATGTCCATAGTTTAAGTTAGGATTCAAATAGAGGGGTATACCCCTGGAGCGAAAAATCGCTAAAATACCTGGGATAAGATAGAGAGGACCCTCGATTTTTAGCTAATATCTTTAAAAATCGGAAAAAAGAGGGAAAAAATCCAAAATATAGCTGTACTTAGTAAGAAAAGTAACAGAAAACATGAGAAAAATGCGTTAAAACGTCAAAAAATTGGTTTTTAGAGTGACTTTTTTCAAACTTCAATTTTTCCAAAATTTTGAAAAACGCTAAAAATCGCATATTAGGTGTTTTTAGGTGTTTTTCCTTTTAAATATATACAATTCAATCATATTTAACGTATTTTATCACTTTTGAAGCATAAAATCAAGAATTTTTGACAAAAAAACACTTTTTTAAAACTTGTGAAAAGTTGAATTTTGAAAAAAGTCACTCTAAAAACTCGTTTTTGACGTTTTAAAGCATTTTTATTGTGTTTTAGCCAAAAAGAGAGGGTCTTCTCGCGCTCATCTCAGTGGGGGGAATTTTGCCGATTTTTCGGCTCCAGGGGAGGAGGGGTATTTTGGAATACCCTCCCATTTGTCATCCCTTAATTAAAATATACTTTTGTTTAATATTTTTTTTATATACTGAACTTCATTGAATGCAAAAAAATCAGTGATAAGAAGTGTTATTAAATTATTAAATATGAAACTAAATTAATTTCGTTAATTAAAGATAAGTAATTAATGATTTTCAAAAAACTTTAATTACCATGCTCATTAGAAAATCATATTGTTTAATATGTTTATTAATTATTATAAATAATAGAGAAGTGATATTTTGATATATTTTAAACAAATATTTTCGCATAATTTAATGGCAAAATTTAACCTTGGCTATGAATTGTGGCAAGCTCATTGTAAATTATTATAATAAACTACCTAATCAGAATAAAATAATCCCGTTTTTCACTATTCCCTCTATTGTCTATTCCCTCTCTATGTGTTCAAGAATTTGAAAAAATCCAAGGTTAAAATATATGTTCTTCTTTTAGATAATTTTGTAAGTTAAGGTTCAATATATGTGAGAAACCGGTTGAAAGTCTTCCTCTCAAATATTCATAATTTTTTATTAGTTTTAAGAATTTTAAACAACATAACATCCATTCTGTGAACAAATAGTTTTTCTTTGTCTTTAATACTAAAATGTGTTAAACATTTTTACTAAATTTGGTCTTAAAAAGGATTCAAACTTTTGATAAATATATCGATAGTCTATTCAATTGAAGTCCAAATAAAATGTAAGTTAATTTGAATAAAACTTATTTTGTTTTAATTATTCATTTAATTTAATCAAACATTTATTTTCGTTCTTTTATTCAATGTTTTGATTATTAAACGATAAAATTTCAAATGAAAAAAATACTTTCAATGAAATGATAATAAAAATTTAAGTTTTGGTGTATTTTGTTATCGGAAAAATATGTCCTTTTATTTTCAATTTCTAAATATAATTATCTAGTTGATTTAAAAAACAAATCCTTTAATAATTAGTTAAATAATAAAAGTTTTACCCTTCCTAGTTTTTCTTCATAAATGCATGTAATTTAACTGTATTTAACATATTTTATATTAATTAGAGCTAAAAAAGTAAGAATTATTGACAAAAAAGGATTTTTTTTATAAGTTTTCCACAAACTGTAAATCTTAGAAAAATTGAAGTCAACAAAATTTTCCAAACAAAGGACCCCCCCTAGGAAAACGGAGCCGGCGCTTCACGCCGTTTTTCAAAATTTTTGACAAGAAAATTGTAAAATAATAGGCTAAAAGTAGTATTTATATGTTTTTTTTTTTAAAATCCATAGAATTTTTTCATTTTTAAAGTATTTATCAAAAATAAGACCAAAAATGAACAATTTTGATCAAAACCTTGTAGTTTTTAACAAAAAATGCTTTACCTTTAACTTACAATCTTTAATTTGATTGTTATTTAATATTAATAAAACGATTTATTTGTGAAAAACTAGCAATTTTTTGAAATCTTACCAAAAACATCCCCTTAATACCCACAATGCCCCCTGAATTTTGACAAAAAATACCCACCTGGGCCCTGCGATTCGATCCATTGGCCATCCCTGGTTATAACATTTTTAAAAAAATTAATTTATTATTTGAATTTATTAGAAATATCTTTAATAGAAATGAATTCTTTGAAAAGAGCCAAGACTTTTGAAATGGAATCACATAAAAACTTAAAAGTTGAGAAAAATCGGGATTCTTATGATAACAGGATTTGTGATGACTTGTCTGAAGTGATTCTCCAGTATTTGTCATTAAAAGTCAAACAAAGACTCGAATGTGTGTCCAAACAGTTCCGTAGGACTGTCTTCGCTAAACACTATTCTATTGAAATAATTAAAGAAATGTTTAAAATGAGTGACGAATCCATTGAAAAATTAATTAAAAAGTTAACAAGATTAAATGAATTTAATTTGTTTGATAATTATTTCAACAATAATTCAAAACATAAATTAATTATCAATCAACTCTTTGTTCAGACTCTCATTAAGAACTGTAATAATTTGAGTAAATTTGTAATAAATATTAAATACAAACAATTATTGAGTGAGGATTTCATCAAAAAGTTTGGTTCAACTCTGGTTTCACTCAAAATGAATAACAATAATGAGGGTATGTTTTGTTGAATTATATATTTTTTTTATTTTGATTTATTGATGAATTCATTAGAAACCCTTTTTATAACAGATTTAAAGATTATTCCATATTTGAGTCAACTCTCAAACATTGAAGAACTAATGGTTTATTGCATTCCAGACTTAACTGGTGTTCACTTTAGATGTTTAAAGAGATTGGAAATTAAAAAGCTTTTTGACAAAGACTTCCAATTATTAAAACAATTGACTGAAGACAACAGAAATAAATTAAAACATTTAATAATAACTGATTTTGAAACCACAGATAAGTGTAATTTATGTCAAAATCTGTTGACTTTAATAACGGAACTCAAGAATTTAGTTGATTTGGAGTTCAGATCGATATTTATATTCGATAAACAATTTGAAACTCATTTAAAACAATTAGCACTGAATTGCAATCAATTAAAAAGACTTCACTTTTGGGTTACAATCAATGAAAATAATACTTTTGAAGATATGTTGTCATCTCTGAAAGGATTTAAGGCAATGAAAAGATTGGAATTAAACTTATTTTATGAAAAACCATATAATAAGAAGAAGACAATAGAAAATGATTTGTCGACACTTTTAAAATTTAAGTCCTTTCGAGAGTTAACTCATTTAAAACTTTGGTTTAATTCAAATAATTTAATTGTTGCGAAGAATATATTTAAAGGGATTGAAAAGAATTTACCAAAACTTCAATCATTAATAATTGAAGGAATAAAAATCAAATGCAATGTAAATACAATAAATATTCTGAGCCGACTCTCAAAACTTCAAACAATTACCTTATATTTAATAACAAAAGAGTCGGAACAAGAATTCAAGTCTAAACTGAAAGAGAAGTGCAAACGAATCACAAAAATTGATTTCAATATTTATTAATTATAAAAACAAATCAAACTTTGGCTCTAAATCTCTAAACTGGACTTAATTTGTTAACTCTTTCGATGATTATCTTTTAGAAAAACATTTATTTTGTATAAAAAATTGATTTAAAATAAATAAATAAATTCTATAAAATAATTTCAATTAAACGATATTTTCTTTGCTTTTATTGAATTTCTTTTTAATTTTTTTAATTGTTTGCTCATAGCAAAAGTAGCAAGAATATCTATGAAGAAATGTATCAGTAATAAAACAATGAACAATAGTTTGTAGTTAAAAATTGTTACTAGCTTATTATCAATACTTTAAATAATTATTTAAATTTATACAAGATCATTAAGTTTTTATTTAATTTTTTTTGGGTTTATAATAAGTTAACAGTTTTACAAAAATGTGTTTCCCTCACCTTTTAATAGTTCAATGAATTGTAATTAAGCTAGGTCAATAGAAAAATATGTATAATCAGGCCCTGATTATCAGGGTTCATTTTCCGGGAAATATGTTTTAGATCTCATTTTTTGTACCTATTCTGAGCACATAAAATGAGCGAACATCAACCAGCAAACTAACAGATTAATAATATTTTTAATCTTGATTATATAATTTAATTTTTATATTGTAATAAAAATGAAAATTGTTCTCGCTGGTCTGATCTTGTTCATTATTCCAGCTATTTTGGCTCAGGGTAAGTTATGGAAATAAATTGAAATTTAATATAAAAAGATTATTATTTATATAGACGGAGGAGACTATAACCCAGAACCTGTCCAAGAACCTGGTAATCCAGATTATGAGCCACAACCAGGTCCTGCACCGGGTCCTGTAATTGACTATCAATGCGCTGAAGACGGATACTTTGCACATCCAACTGAATCTAACAAGTTCATTAGATGCCACGAGAGTATGCCATATCTGTTTGATTGCCCGGAACAGACTCTTTGGGACGACGGCCTTAAGCTCTGCAACTGGTATGGCAAAAATATCTAATGTTCCTAGATATGTTTAATTATTTTAATTTTAATTGGTAATGAAAACTAGTTTTATTATATTTGTATTAATTAATTATATGAGGAAAACAAGTAGTTATTTGTAAAATTATAATCTTGTTCATTAAATAAAACTTATTAAATTTTATTTATTATTGTTATTAATTTTATACTTATAAAAGAATATAATATACAGTCATCGCAAATACTCGGGGGAATAATTCCTAAATTTTTCATACCATTTTTGATAGGCTATAATTGGAATTTTCAAATCAAATTATTTATCACATATTATATAATTATTCCTTACAATAAAATCAGGGATGGCGAAAGGTCTCGATCCTAGGGGGGGGTGAAATGGTAAAAATACCCTTCCCTAGAGCAAAAAAGCTCGACAGACCTAGTGCTTGTCCATAGACGCTAATGTTAAGGGTTCAAAACTCTAGGGGGGGGTATTTTGTCAATTTTGATTTCCTAGAAAGGGGGTACTCCGGAATACCTTTCGCCATCCCTGAATAAAATATGTTGTATGGTAGAAACTTGCTATATTTTGAATGATTCAATTATTTTCAAGTTGTTTTCACTAAAATATTCTAGGATAAATAGATATTATAAAATATTAACATTAAGACATTTGTATCAGCGTATAATTATTTTTTTAGCAATATATTGTTAAGTTTCAAAGAGGCTACTTATTTCTTAACCTTTAACTCCCTTTTTTGTCTTTATTTTAGATTTAATCAAATTGTGCCCAGCAATAAAATTGTTTAAATTAATTCCTTTTACTAAAATTTAGAAGTATATTCTGGGTTCCAAATGATCTAGATCAGGGAAGCGTATCTCAAGCGTAAAATAAGCGTTAAATTTCACAGTCATAATTTATACAAGGTATATTTAAAACTAGTTATTTTTGTATGTGTATGACTTTAAACTTGAAAAAATATAACATTAATTATGTGAGGGTCAAAGGCATAGATGTAAACCCAAATGTAATCTTTGTTTTTCCCTGATCTGATGAAAATATTTGCTCAAGTTAATATAATTTATCTAATAAATAATTAAAATATTATATTTGTTATAATTAAAAACAATTCTTCCAAATTATATAAAGATTATTTCAATAAAATGATGTAAATTAAATGTAAATAATTTTAGAATTTAAAAGAAAAATCTATTATAAATGAAACTTTAGCTTAAACAAATATTTAGATATGTTTGAAAATTAAGTAACAGGATTAAATTGAATAATTCTTACTTTTAGCATATTTTAACATATTTTTCAGAATTTCTAATAAAATTATAAAATAAAAATTTTTATTATTAAATAAAATTAACAAGATTACTTTAAATAAAAATTAGTCAATATTTACACTCTGGCCATCACTGAACCATAAAAAATGTTTCTAATATTTAATAATTAAAGTCATATATTAAACAGGGATAGCAAATGACTTCGATTTCCAGGAGGGTATTCGGCAAAATATCCCACCCTGGAGACTAAAAACCTCGACAGCCCTAGTGCTTGTCCATAGACGTAATGTTAAGGGTTTCAAAATCCCAGGGGAGTATTTTGCCGATTTTTCGTTCCAGGGGGTATATGGGTAATACCCCCCTATTTGCCATCTCTGGTAATAAATACACGTCAACTTCAAAAACATATTTACTTATAATTACTTTATAATTACTGTATTTTATCCCAGAGTTAGTAAAGGAATTCATTTTTCAAATTAAATCCAAAAACAATTAAACAAAACTTATCTCTTGGTCTCAAAGTTAATATATTTAGATTACTTTTATCTGATTTAATACTAAATTTAATATATAATTTAATACAACAATTGGTAAGTAATAAGTAAACACTTTATCAGTTATTCATAGAAAAAAGTCTAAAATACAATAAAAGTAAACCTTGCTCATTTTATTAATTTGAAGTTATTTTTCATTTATTAATTATAAGAGTATTTAATATATGAATAAATGCCAACTGAAAGTAAATACTAATGAAATAAATATTTATATAAATTAAAATATAATTTTATTAAAAAAAGATATCATTTAAATCAGAATTTAAATTTGTTTTTATTAATTCACTAAATTTAGGTTTCAAAATAGATGCAACATTTTGAATTGTTCCAAATCGTCTCTTGATTCAATTATATCTTTCAAACTGTTTCCTTATTTTTATTACCCAAAACTAAATAAAACCCACTTCCGTTTACACTTTATTAAAACGACTTTCCCTTAAGGGTTTTTTTATGTTTAGTGTTTCAAAATTGAAATTCTAGTCATTAGAAGTTATACCCAGGAATAGGTAAAAGTATATTAAAAAGCATATGAAACTTTATCAAATAAACTTGAATACAAAATTATTTTAAGCTTTTATTCACACAAACTAATTAGGTAATATATAACCCTGTTAATAATTAGGAGTTATAATTACTAAATTATCCTTTCAAAATGATAACAAAAAAAGTAAACTTTATTTAAAATTCATTCAATTTATTGATTAATATTTTAGCTCCAAGGAAACGTTATTTTGACCAATTGATGCAACGTACAAGGGGTTATTACTTTCGCTATCTCGGTAAAATATATATTGGTAATATAATAATTTGCACATTTCGTAATTGGAATTATTAACTTAATTAAATGTTAATTAATATTATATAATTAATGACCAATAATTTAGAAATTACTCCTCAGGAAAACAAGGTTTGAGAGCAAAGCTTATATAACCACTACATTTAGCAATAACTTTAGTAATAATTATAAATGAGAAAAGGGTTAGGATAGAAATTTTTAAAGTATGCGCTTGAAAATATAAGCGAGTAAAAATTATACCCACAAATAATGTTAAAAATTGGATATTAATTGTCATTTAATATTGTGATTAAAGTTTCACTTTTCTCTACGTTAATCATATCCATTGGTCAGTACTTTATCTTTATGATTGAGAGTCAACCATGATACAACGGAAAAGTGAACATTTAATGTATAAATGACTATTAAAGGGTATTATTTTAAAATGAACTTGGTAATGGTATTTATTATCAACTTATCAACTAACTAGGTTTGATCATAAAATGGTGCAAAGTGGAATATCCTAAATCCTTTGTCCAACCCTAGGTGAAGGGCCCTGGGTTGATTTTCAATATAGAATTGATAAAGGAAAAGACATATTTTAATTTGCAACCAAGAACATCAAAATCGGCCTATAAATAATTGAAAAGTGGTTATCGGAATTCAAATTTTTTTTTTTCAGTGAATTCAGATTTTAATAATAATCAGTTATTGATCCTAGGATTACCACAGTTCAATTATTTCTTGAACGATTTTTAAGACCTTGGTGGCAAATTAAAATATGTCTATGCCTCTATCAATTCAAAAGTAAAAATCAACCCAGGGAATTTTACATTAGGGTTGGGCAAAGGTTTTGGAATATGTAACTTTGAACAATTTTTGGACAAAACCTAGAAAGTAAGTTATCCTATTCAATTAAATTTTAGATGAGCTACTTGTACCAACTCATATACCGTTTACATAATTAAAATCGGTTAGGTGGTTTAAAAGTTATTAGAATATTGAGTAGTTCCAAACTTTTTGTAATTTGTCAATATTTTCAAGCTTGCCGTTTTTTCAACAAGCATATTTTTTTAAATCCTGAAATTTATTTTTGACCAAATATGTCTGGGTTAATTTCCATTAAACAGAATTGAAATATCTTAATTAATTTTTGAGTAGTAATTTTTTTTAGTGAAGCACTAAAATTAGTAGTCTTTAAACTATTATAATAATGTTGCTAGTTTAATCGCAAAAACCAGAAAATGAAATTTTCTCTTTTTAATTATACATAAGATTCTTTTGGAATTTTTCAAATATCTTGAAAGAATTAAGAGAGACAGGCTATTTTATCAAGATTTTGGCATACTTTACAAAAATCATTAAATCTGAAAAATTAACTTGATGACTTTGAAAATTTTTATATATTTATAAATAAGAATATTAGATAAATAAGTGATAAAATTTTGACTTTAAAATTATAACTATAATCTTGTTAAAACAACAAGTCAAATATGAGAATTATTCTCACTTATTATGAAAAAGACTGTATGTTTTTCTCAACCAATATATTATTGTATAAGTCTTAAAAGCATGAAAACCAAGTTTTAAAATCAAGGACCCGAAAAATGAAGCCCGGAAACAGGCCGGACCCGAAACCTTTAAACCCGAACAGGCCCGGACCCGCCCGGCTCCGGGTCGAACCTGAGTCGGATCCGGTTCCGGTTAAACGTTTGGATACTCTAATCCAAAGATATATTTTACCGTTAAAAATAAAAAGCTCCCCTTTCCACTTTGCTCTTGATTAAAAAATAAACTTTTGGAAATTAGAATTTAATTAAAAATTTTCAAACGCTAGAAAAATTAAAATGGGCAATTATGTTAATCTTCCTAGTTTAATAAGGTTAATCTATATAATTGAAATCTACCCTAAAATAAATTCAATTTTTCACTACATTTACGAAGTGAAATGTAGTATATGTATTTGTTTTTCACGCACCCACCCACCCCCCCCCCCCGCTTTTTGCTTGCAACGGACAACAATGTTTCTTTGCAAAGATTAACGGGTAAATTTATAGTTTTGGGTATAAACGAAGGCTTTTTGCTAGTAACGTGAGAATATTACTCTGAATATTAACGGGTAACATATAGCCTTATGCTAGTAATGGAGGGAAAGGGAGGTTTGTGGCTTTCTAGAGACCATTCTTTTTATTAGTAATGGAGGGGACAGGGAGGTCTTTTGCTAGTAAAGGGAGAATATTTCTCTTAATTTTAACGGGTAAAATATAGCTTTATGCTAGTAATGGAGGGACAGGGATATCTTTTACTAGTAACGGGAGAATATTTCTCTGAATATTAATGGGTAACATATAGCCTTATGTTAGTAATGGAGGTACAAAGAGGTTTGTGGCTCTCTAGAGATAATTCTTTTTGTTAGTAACGGGTAGGGACCCGGAGGTTTTCGCTATAGAAACTAATAGTATTGGAGGTTTATATCTCCCTTAAGACCATTTCTTTTGTTAGTACATGAATAATTATTACTCTAGTTAAAGCCGTAAATGTAGTATATATAGGCTTTGCCCTCAAACCTTGTTAACAATTTATTTTTATTTCAAAAAAAGATTAATTCAATACCTCAATGGATCCCAACTTTATCAAGGTAATTTTTAAAATTCAAATTCATTATTTATATCTAGTTTAATTTCTGTTTTTTGGGCAAAGAGTGGTCAGAAAAGGTTAAAAATTTCAACGAATCAAAAGCATTATCTCAACGAACAGACAAAAGATGTAACATTTGTTGTGAAAGGGGTCCGAATACCGGCACATAAAGTGGTGCTGAGCTCTTGCAGTGAAATATTCGAGAAAATTATTTACAGTAAAGAAAGCAAAGACTTAATTGACATCAAAGAGACGACACCAGAAGTCTTTTCATATGTATTGAAAATCATTTATTATGATTTGTTTGAACCAAAGGATCTAAAAGGAGACACACAGTTTGCTGTCGATGTATACAAATTAGTCCACAAATTAGGCATTAATACCGTTCCCTCTCTTATTGAAGAAGAACTGACCAAGATGATAAAATTCGAGTTTTTTTCACTTTTAACAGATTTGGCCATAAATTATAAAATGACAAAACTTTTGGAAGGACTCAAAGAGTTTGTCATTAATAATGAAAAGCCATTTCTTGAAAGTATTGAAGGTCGTCTAAAGACGGAATCAATTGATTCTTTTGAAAAACTCGTGGTTTTATTGAATTTATCACAAAAGCAATTGATCCAGATATTTATCAACTGTTCGGAGGAAAACAATGATTTAAAATATTTACAACGATATCAACAATTAATTAAATTTGAATTGTGTTCAATCAAAGACATAAACACTTTACGAGCGATAGGACTCTTTGAAAACAAAGATTTGGACAAAATTATTGAACAAAAGTTTGATGACATCAAAGCAAAGAATACACTTCTCGACACTCGTTGTCAACGACTTACTGAAGAGTTAAGAAATAAAATAGAACTGACGGCCCGTTTATCCAAAGACTATAATGAGTTAAATCAGATGTTTATTGATCTTATGGCTCACTATAAAGAAATTAAAGAGACTTTTGAACCCTTTGTTCAGGGAGTTGGCGGTCGAGTCAATCAATATTTCTATAATATGAGTAACTGCTATTTCGGTAAAATTTCTAAAAGATTTTTCTTTAAATACTAATCATATGTTTGATACAAATTTTGGATAAATTTAAACTATTTTTCGCCTCTTATTATAAAATAATTATTAAATTTTATAAACATTTTTAATGTAATAAATATTTAATTTGTATTAAGCCTTTTTGGTACGTGGAAATAAGTTTGGTATTATCTTAATTGGCTTATCTAATAACATTTAAATTTGATTCCGTTTTAAAAGTAGATTCTATATCCAAAAGAGCTTAACAAAGTTTAAAATAAACAACCCTGTTTCTGTTTAAATTTAATCTCATGATAGAGTTAATCATGATAAATATTAACATGCAAAAATTTTTTTTAATATATGAAGAGGAAATGCAACTAAATCTCTGGTCAGTAGATCTTGCAGGTCGTAAAATGGCCACAGTTTTTTAACCCGATAAACTAGCTCAAATCTGTAAACGTGATTTTATTCAGCTATAAAAGCTAGTTGTTATGCAAAATTTAAAACATCTTTAAAGTACGTGACTAGGAAAATAACATATACAAATGGAATGTACTAGTTAAATTTTAACCTTTATGTGTCATCAAGCCATGGTCGTAATTCTAGGTGTAGGTGATGTAAACGCATCAACAGACCAAATATGACATGAATCACTTCAGTGTAAAAAGTTTTAGAACTAAGCAAACTCTATGAAAATTCCCATTGTTTTCAATGACAAAAAAATTATTTCAAATTTACTCGAGTAACAAAGGAGGTGGCAAAGGTTCGACAAAACCTCTTGGATTTTGCTGTCCTTGTGAAATATGATTCATGGATTGAAATAAAGAGTCAAGCAAGAAGAACTTTTATGATATCATCAAAGGGTGTGAAATAAAAGCATCATGTAATACTTTTAGTCAATGATTACTTCCGCCGAAGAATTACCACAGTTCTGTAACCCGATGAGCTAACTTAAATCTGTAAACGGCAATTTGTGCAGCTTACAATAGACTGACAATAATGTATCAATAATTTGTTTTAACATTTTCAAAATTGCCCTCTGTTGGCTTTATTTTAAGTCTAATCAAAATGTTCCCAGCAACAAAATTGTTCTATTTGATGTCCTTTAGTGAAATACCACAAAATATTTTAGATACCAACTAATCCAATTTTTTACAATGGGTTTCAATGGGTATTTTAAATAGATATTATAGATATTGAATCAATCAGAATTTTTTGTCTCTTAACTGATTCATGTCATATTCGGTCAGGTTATGCGATAAAACCATCTACACCTATCACCACGACCATGGCCCGATGACTCATGAAGGTAAAAAATTAACTAGTACATTCCATATGTATGTTATTTTTCTAGTCACGTGATTAAAAAAAATTTTCAATGTTGCATAACAACCAGTGGTTAAAGCTGCACAAATTTCCCTTTACAGATTTGAGCTAGCTCATCGGGTTACAAAACTGTGTTCATTCTTCGGCGGAAGTAATCATTGACTCAAAGTATTAACTCCAGAATATAAATTAGCATAACTTTTTTTAATTAGCAACCACTATTGAATTATACCCTTATATTGTACATAGGGACCCAGATTATTGGCAAGATTATTTGGAATTTAAGCCAGAACGATTAATTGATCAAATTTATTCCCCTGAAATATACCTACCATTTGGTTTTGGTCCACGAATTTGTGTTGGAATGAGATTCGCCTTAATTGAAATAAGAATATTCATGGTGAAATTACTACAAAATTATCAATTTAATCTTGAAAATTGACTGTGTATATACCTTGGTAGTTCCTATTAACCTGATAAAAATTTCATTCGAATATTATCATTGACCATTTAGCTAGGCCAATTTTTTTTCAATCGACTTTCAGGACAACTAATAAGTGGTATAAATTTAACTTAAAAAAATTCCATCTATTAATGTATAACTTAGTTAAAATGGCTGCTAATTTTAGGAAATATTCCAACATATTATAATGACTGTATATTATATAACAAATAATACTATAATTTTCAAAAATTTCCCCTAAATCATCTCTCAATTCATTCAAATCAATAAGTATCCCGCTTTCGAAGAAAAACAGACATAAGTCGGTCCTTCGGATATCGATTCTTCGTATTTAACTATCAATGTTTCCGGTAAAAGTTTTCTCTCTCTATTTCTTCGGGCCTCAATTGATTAATTTGTACGTCGAATATCAGTATTTTTCCGATTGGCCAACTTTTCATCAGTAAGTCTTAAGTCGGAATTCTTTCGATTCGCTAACTTTTCATCAGTAAGTCTCAAGTCTGAATTTTTTCGATTGGCCAGTCCTACTTGTGATCTAAGAGTATCATTATTTGATCGCTTACCTATACTTTCTTCCGTCCGGAATGAATTGTCTCCCAATTGGCGTCTTTTCTCTCTTTTACGTTGGTTTTTACGAGCCTTATAAGTGGAAGACCTGTTCTTGCGCTTACGTTTCCTTAAAGCAGTTCAACGAACTGATCCGATTCCATTACACACTTAATTTCACAAAAAAAGCAAACACTTAAAACAATTCAAAATAAACACTAAAATAAAGAACAGATTTAAAATAAACATTTATTAAAGAACACAATTAAATATAAATTCAAATTTAAAGAACAAATTCAAAAATAGTTCACAATCAAAGAAGAAAACAATGGTTAAAAAATAAGACAAAAGCAAACCAATTATAAAGCATTCAATAAGACACTCAAAGAAAGAAAAACCGTTAATTCAAAATGCATAGTTAAGTATGCAGTGAGTATCACGCTCATCACACGTATTTTAATTAATAAATTATATAATCACGTGACCAATTACTGATATATGCATATATGAAGCTCTCTAATTAAGAGAATGTTCTCTTGAGATACACAAATCTTTTTTCCCCTGACATAATACACGTTACCATGCTCCCACAATATCGCATATTGAGTTTTACCATGCTCATATTTCATGACAATAAATTTTACCATGTTTACACTTAATGATGTAATGCACTCAACAAAACTCATATTATGTGATAACCTTTAGCATTCAAGCAATTTATGGAAAATTAACCTATACCATGCTCGCAATTTATGGCAAAGAAACCTTTACCATGCTTGCAATTTATAGCAAAGAAACCTTTACCATGCTCGCAATTTATGGCAAAAAACCTTTACCATGCTTGCTATTTATGGCAAAGTAAACTTTACCATGCTCGTTTTATTGGGTTATTTTAGTAGGTTTATCCAGTTAGAGCTAGGTGATTATTATTTTTCTTTTCAAAACATTAAAGAAAATATATACTAGTTTTAACCCGTAAATGTAGTGCCCTTTGAGTTTGAACGCAAACCTTGTTTTAATGTCTTTTATTGTTGTTAATATAAAAACACTTTTAATTTGCATTTTATTTAGTTTTAATTATTAAAAACATGTTTAAAACATATATATTATTTGATATTTTTATTTAATTATTTAATTATACCCTTGAATAAAGAATTGTATCTATAATATGAAATTAGGAAATACTAATATAAGCTTCTCTACAGATATTCAGTTAAATAAAATCACTTCTAATTTAATATTAATAAAATCCATTATTAGAGGACAGATAT
>JAQIXI010001200.1:0-14976 GCA_034700165.1 Galumnidae sp. Gr-Ori-00277 | reverse complement strand
CACCTAAAAACACCTAAAAAACACCTAATATGCGATTTTTAGCGATTTTTTGGCGATTTTCAAAATACCCCCCCCCCAATACCCCCCCCCCTGGAGCCGAGACCAAAATACCCCCCTACCACCCCCCTTGGGATCGAATTCATTTGCCATCCCTGGTTATATCTATGGGTTATATCTATGGGTTATATATAGTAGTCTTACCTTTTCGTAGCAATTATTTAAG
The DNA here is from genome assembly GCA_034700165.1 of Galumnidae sp. Gr-Ori-00277. Taxonomy (NCBI): domain Eukaryota; kingdom Metazoa; phylum Arthropoda; class Arachnida; order Sarcoptiformes; family Galumnidae; species Galumnidae sp. Gr-Ori-00277. Next base: position 14,753 of record JAQIXI010001200.1, on the reverse strand, counting down.
AAATTTTTAAATAAAGTAATAGAAAAACATTTAAAATGAGGCGTATTCTCCCAAAATGTTCTTGCTTACTTTTTATCTCATTTTAATGTTTTAAATTTATTATTATTAGTGATATAAAAGCGGTTATATTCTCATAAAAAGTCTATAATTGTTGTTAAAAGTTGCAAAAATAACAGAAATTTAATGTAAAGATATAATTATGTTAAGTGAAAGTGGATTAGCCCAATATAACGACAAGATAAGCACAAACAAATAAACAAGGTCAACTCCGTTTTCGAAACTTAAACCTATTCTCATAATTAAATTAATTTTATAATCTATTAATGGATAACAACAACCATTTTAAACATCAAATGAGTTGACTCAAACCATTTTGATTTTATTTATAGCTTTTCATAAACAAAATAATTTAAAATATCCTTGATCAATTTTTCTAAAATTGTTTTCACACAAATTCTGTTTAAATATTGAATTAAGAATTAAAAGAATAGATGACTCAAATACCTCTTTAAGTGACATTTAATAAGTTTGTTGTGGAAAACCAGATGCTGTGCTGTGCTGTGCTGTGCCAGTTTTCTAGTTTGCCTTGAACAAAACAAGAGTGAACTTCTTATAGCTGACTAAAATGTTTTCATTTATGATTTCTAAGCAATGGTTTACGAAATATGAGTTCAAATTCACGTAATTCTGTGATGTCTTATATTACGAACATTTCTGTGGATTTATTGCTTCACTTCTAACTAATAATTAATTTATTGAAAAGTTTTCCTTATTTTCAAAGATATCCCTTTTATTCTCCATTTTTGAGAAATTGTCTTAAAACAAATAATTAGTGAAAACGCAATTCTTTTATAAAATATTGATTTTTAAAAAGTGACCGAAAATGTTAAACATTGTAAGAGATGCCATCAGTAAAGTATTTGTGCAGTTTATGCCTCCCCTTCCTCGCAAGTCATACACATTCGAGTGCGACGATGTGGCGAGTCGTTACACAATAAGACTAAAAAACGGCACAGAATGGTTCCACTGTCACAGACATCCAGAAAAGTTTGAGGCCTTCTTTATAGAGTCCGAGAGTCGTAACAAAATCGCGTGTCTTTACGTAAAAGCGGTGGAGAACCCGAAGTATGTCATTCTGTTCAGTCACGGCGGGACAGTCGACTTGGGAAACCTCTGCAACTTTTTCTACACTTTAGGAAACCGATTGAATTGCAATATATTTAGTTATGACTACTCAGGTTTTGGAGAGAGTACGGGTCAACCAACTGAGAAAAATGTGCATGCTGACTGTGAGGCCGCTTGGAATGTTCTCACTGAAAAATATGGTCTCAATGGAAGACAGATCATCCTTTACGGTCAAAGTTTGGGCACAGCCGCCAGTGTTTATTTAGCCAATAGGCATGAGGTCAAAGGAGTTATATTGCACTCACCCTTCCTTTCAATCGCTCGAATATTTATGCCGTCGATTCACGGAAACAACTCTAATACTCGATTTTATGACTCTTTCGCAAAGTATGTCTTCAACTTATAATTCGTATTCATTTTCACTAAATTTTTTCTTTCAATAATAGTGTCGATAATATCGGAAACATATCCGTCAAGATTTTGATAATTCACGGCACAAGAGATAGGGTTGTGCCACTATCTCACGCTCAAAAACTTCATAAACTCTGCAAGAATCCGGTGCCACCGCTTTGGGTGGAAGGGGGCGGACACGACAACCTCTATACTTATGAGGAATATTTATCCCGATTGAAAAAATTTGTTGATTTTGATGTTAAAAATTAATCCAAAATTTAAAAAAAATTAATGGAATTCTAAACAATTTTAGATAAAAATGACTTCATTTGAGATTTAATTTAATGTATTTTTTACTCTAATATTAATCTTTTGGTCAAATATTTAATACATTTTTTATAAACAAATAATTCGTACAAAAAAATTGCGAATAAATAAAAACAATTAATGGGTTTTTACAGCGCTTTTAAAAATACTAATAAAACGATTAAAAGCGAAACGAATACAACGAATGGAATCCAAGACTTAAGAAAACCACAAAAACTAAAAGAAGAGGAATAACTGTTTAACACAATTAATGGCAAAAAAATCAATTAATGGCAGACCTGACATATTTCGAGTGGAATACAAACAAGAAGAATGTCTTAACCATATTATAATTTGACTGACGATTATATTTCATTAAATTGAGAGCCATTGAGACGTGAGAGTGACAATTGTCACAAAAGAGGTTGTGCTGGACATAAGACATACCATCAAAACAGTGAAACCAATGCTCACATACATACCATTCTTTTCTGGTAGACATCTGAGGCCTGTTTGACCGCTTCATCCCATTCGAGTCCAGTGACCAGTTGTGGATCCAACTGCCAGTATTTCGTGGGTTTACCGAAAGCCATATCGTCTTCGGACACAAAATAAGGTCCAGCGAAGTCTCTGATGATACCATTGGCCTTACAAATGCCCATATGACCAATCAATGGCACCAACCAAGTGATTATTGGTATTGGCGTCCAAACGATGCAAAATGGGAAGCGTTGGCGCTCGACATCGATTGTCATCTCATTTGTGGCCAAACTTTCGTCACTTTCTTTCATTATTTACTCAATTGTTGACATCATTTCTGCCAAACATTACGTCTCTTTTTATCTCTTTTTTGTCTCTTTTTGTTACGAAAAACATTTTGAGAGTCAATTGTTTTAGAGTTAAAACGTCTCTCATTTTTCATAAGTTTTGCATAAAAGTCATCAAACATTTTAATTTAATTATTAATTAATAAATAAGTAAAGCTGTCATTTGAATTATATCAGTACTACTCTCTTATGTAAAGGGTTTTTAAAGTACTTATGAAATAAAATATCTATTCTGTGCTTCAAATTGAGGCTTAGTTTATAGGCAGTGAAATAATTGAAGTTTCATTTTTCCAATATTTTCCTCTAAATGCAATTCAATTGACTTATGAGTCAAAGCTCTAATATAATTGCCCCAGGGACATATATGTAAGAGGGCATAGGTATGCAGGAGGGTATTTAACTGATAGGAAACCTGATGAAGACTGGTTTCACCTGATATGCCTTACGTGTAGAACAGTCAGACCTTTACTTCTTCGGAGTGATTCAGACAAGAAAAGAATATTAATTTAGAAAACTCTCTGCAAATCACGTAATCATTGAATTGATAGTACCCTTAACCTTTACAGTGTCACCTTGGATAGTAAGAGCCATGTTTTAAATCTAAAACGAATTTCCTATTGAGTTGTATGAGTAAAGTCATTGGTGTCACCCTTGGATGCTATCGAGTTTTGTTTGGTGTCAACCAATTTTCAAACCAAAACTAATAATTTAAATTCAATTCATATTCAATGATATCGACCGCTGTTTACAACAAAACTGTAAACTTTTACACATTTGACCCCTATTTTACTTTTTGTATCAAATATTTAAATAATTACTTCTATTTAATCTGAAGTAATAGAAATGGTTTTAACCCTTTAAATGGTTTACTCTTTCAAACCCTTAGAATCATTAAAATATGTTTTTTTGTACTTAAAGTTCAAAAGTAAATTTGTATTCGTATTCACATCTTTGGAGAAAATACAAGTATTTAATTACTCCTTTAATTAGAATATTAAAAGAAAACTTATATCGAAACTTTGAAATTTCGACACAATATTTGTTATTAATTCTTGAATAGTATTAACCAATTCCTTAAACTAAATGTGTTTATATCATACAATGATTGCATTTTTCGTACGTTTTTGACGTTAAAAAAATACATTAAAAATATAATTAAATGAAATAAAATTTGAGTTCAATATTAAAATTGCTTTGAAGTTATAGCGGACGGACCATAGTATTAGTACTGTTCGACCAACTGTTGCCAAGAGAACGCCTAAATTCCTAAGAGTATTGAACAGGACTACTTTGGTTTAAACCAAAGACCAGTTTTTTTTCATGAATTAAAAGTAAAGAATAAAAAAAATGTTTTGGTTTTTATCGTTTCCATTCATTTTCTATTTGATGAACGAATTGAAAGACAAATTAAGGGACAAATTAATGATCCGTTAAATTGCGCCAATTTTTCTATTTTCAATAAAATAAATGTCTAGGGGAAAAAAATGTCAATTATACAAGATGAAATGGAAAACAAGTTTCATTAAAAGATGTTTCATATCTGATATATTACTGAAGAAAATATGGCTAAAAAATCCTTTTCCAGAAATCTGAAGTTAATCTCTATTTCAGTGGACGTTTGCAAACATTTTCATTCATTTCATAAATAATTTTAGAAAATATTTCCTTAAAAACCAAAAGATTTTTTTTATGAAAATAGAAATACATTTATAATTAGATTTCAACACATTTAGAGTGAGAAAAGGAAATGGATGGCTGAGGATGGAAAAGGACAAACTCATGCAATTGTCTAAAGATTGTGTCCTACAAAACTAATTCCATTTAAATAATGAAATTCTTTGTCAATTTCAAAGACAGAATAATAATTCTTATTATGTTTTTGTGTCTTTATTTGACTAATAATTAGATTTAATTATAATATAAAAGTGAAAGAGTTTTGCAAACTTTTTCAAAAGTGGCTGATAATGAAAATTAATATTTTCATTAATATGTTATGATGTGGTAAATCCAGGAGAAGCACATTTGATGAAGTACATAATGGGAGGACCAAGGACAGCCCCATCACCATTACAAGAAACTCATTGCTAGCGTTGGATGTTTGGTCGCGAATGAGAGCTCAGGTGTAGTTCGACAACAGCTGTGCTAACATTTCATAGCAATCGCTTCAAACATAACTCTGAGAACGGCTTTTTGTGAGGAAGTTATCCACTGGTATCACAGTTTTTTATGAACTTGTTCTGAGTGTTCTTAGTATGTTCTGACTCTTTCTCACAACTGTGCAGATGTGTTATGACTCGATTTCATTGACAGAGAGTACGCATTAATCGGTTAAATAGTTAGAAGAGATGGCGATCGCAGACACTGAAGAGGAAACAGTCATTTATCCAAATGAGGAATACAAAAGGGATGCCCACATCTCTAATCTCGAGGAATATCGACGAATGTACAAACGGTCCATTGAAGACCCGGAGGGCTTCTGGACTGACATCGCCAAAGACTTTTACTGGAAGTGTGCGCCTAAGAATGAGTTCCTTAAATACAATTTCGACATTTCCAACGGACCCATTTATGTGAAATGGATGGAAGGCGCAGTCACTAACATGTGCTACAATGTTCTGGACAGGATTATAGACAACGGACACGGAGACAGAATTGCTTACTATTGGTATGTCTTCTATACTATAGATATCGATATTTATTTGACACACATTTAGTAAAAATTAAACAAATGTTTTCTTTAAAACTATTGAGTAATTTATGACTTTTTGAGCGCAAAAAAAGAAATTTTAAGAATTTCTCCTTAATATTAGTAAAAGTATTAATGAATATTTCATATTTGCAGGGAAGGGAACGAACCGGATAACAAACGACAAATAAGTTACACTAATTTAAGAAAAGAAGTGTGCAAGTTTGCTAATGTTCTTAAAAGCAAAGGGATCAGAAAAGGGGACAGAATAGCCATATATATGCCCGTAACAATCGAATTGGTGACTGCAATGTTGGCCTGCGCTAGAATTGGCGCAATTCACTCAGTTGTGGTGAGTGTCACCGATATTTTTAGACTCGGAATAGATATTATAAATCTATTTTGAAAATTAAAAATATGTTATTTTGTGATTCATTCCCTCAAAAACTGATAAGTAATGAGTGCTGACATCATTTCTACAGTTCGCTGGATTTTCCGCAGAGGCATTGGCCGACCGTATCATTGATGCCAATTGTGTACTTTTAGTAACATCTGATGGGGCTTACCGAGGCACTAAGTTCATACCACTAAAGGACATATCAGACGCAGCGTTAGCCTCTTGTAAACAAAAGTAATTCTCATAATTTCACTTAAATTTGTTTTTTATTCTAAACTATTGCAACACTCAATACCTGTTCTCAGAATCGTTTTTCTTTCATTGAGAGCTTATCTAAAATATATTTCCACTTAAAGGGGACATAAAATTATAGCCTGTATTGTGAACCGACATTTGAACCTTGGAGTTGAAGATTCAGACGTAAACAATAACCCGACCAAACCCTTGATCAGATGGAACCCTTCTATTGACGTTTGGTGGGATAGTGTCATGAGAAATGCCAGTGACTATTGTGAACCGACTTGGCTCGACGCTGAAGACCCCCTTTTCATTTTATATACGAGGTTTGCATAACATTTCCAATTATTTCAATGTCTTATTTTATGTGTCGTTCAAAATAATGAGATCTTTAGTTAAGTTAATAAAAAAAATGAAATTTTTTTATAAATATATTATTTATAATATAAAAACTTTATTCCAATTTATTGACAAATAATTTATTAAAAAAGAATTTCTTTTTTTCTTGTTTTAACTCTTGTTAAGAGTTTGAATACTTGAAATAATTTAAGAAAAATTTTCCTCACTTTCTGTTCAACAGAAGCCATAAAAAGGAAAACTTTAATTCAATGTAAGAAACGATTGCATAAAGTTATCATAATTATTGATTTAACGAACAAAACGAGAAAAACATATAAAACAAAAAACAATTCTAACAAATAATACTTAATTCTTAAACACATATTTTGCAGAACAGTTAGGATTTGACTTCAATTTTCTTTTATTGAGTCAATTGGTCTTAAAAATGAGCCCTTAATTAAACGTTTGTCTTAATTTTATGACAATTAGTGGAAGTACAGGAAAACCCAAAGGAGTTGTTCATACAATCGGTGGTTATATGTTATACGCGGCCACCACTTTTAAATATGTGTTTAACTATACCGATGAAGACGTCTTCTTCTGTACGGCAGACTTGGGGTGGATTACAGGACATACGGTCAATGTTTATGGTTCTTTAGCCAACGGCACAACAATTGTTCTTTTTGAAGGAACGCCTTTCTATCCGAATCCGGGCAGACTCTGGGAAATTGTGGACGACCTTAATGTCAATATTTTCTATACGGCGCCGACAGCCATACGATCACTCATGAAATTCGGTGACGAATACGTCAAGAAATACAAAAGAACTTCATTGAAACTTTTGGGGACAGCGGGTGAACCGATCAACCCTGCTGCTTGGTACTGGTACATGAATGTTGTCGGAAACGGCAAATGTCCGATAGTCGACACCTTTTGGCAAACGGAAACAGTAAATGATATATAAAAGTAAATACCTTTACTCATAACACTGGTATAATGATAGGCCGCTCCTATGATAACACCACTGCCCGGCTGTACGCCAATGAAACCCGGTTCAGCCACTTTGCCATTTTTCGGTGTCGTTCCTGCAGTAGTGAATAACGAGGGAAAGGAGTTGGAGGGACCGGCAGTTGGACATTTAGTATTCAAAAGACCCTGGCCTTCAATCGCTCGCACTGTTGACGGCAATCACGAACGTTTCGAAATGACCTATTTTCATAAGTTTAGGGGCTATTTCTGCACCGGTGATGGTATGACACAATCATTTATTTCATTAATTCTATTGTTTTGTCGAATATTTTTATTGAATGTATTTTAATGTTTCCTTTTAGGTGTCAGACGAGACAAAGACGGATATTATTGGATAACCGGAAGAAGTGATGATATGCTTAATGTTTCGGGACATTTACTTTCAACGGCTGAAGTCGAGTCTGCAGTAGTCGGTCACAGAGCTATTGCAGAGGCGGCTGCAGTGTCTTCGCCGCACCCAATAAAGGGTGAATGTCTTTACTGTTATGTTGTTCTTAAAAACGGTTTCGAATTCAGCAAAGAATTAGAGCGAGACATCAAAAAGAGGGGTAAGAGAAGTGTCACTTAATATTTGCTTCGAATAATTGCATTTTAAATACAATCATAAATATTAATATTAATTTAAATCAATATTTATATTATTAATGAAAACCACTTTTCTATAGCACGCGATAAGATCGGAGCTCTCGCGGCTCCGGAGGTTATCCATCCGGTTAGTGGTTTGCCTAAAACCAGATCTGGGAAAATAATGAGAAGGATCTTGGCAAAGGTATGCAGAGACGACTGTGAATTGGGAGATATCTCATCGATGGCTGACGAGTCTATTTTGGACGAACTGTTCGCCACTCGACATATCTATGCCTTCAATTAACAGCTAAATAGTAATCAACGAAATATATAAAAATTATTTTCAAATCAGAATCTTTTGTTTGATATTTTATTTTTTTTGAGAAAAAAAACAAAATTTGTTTAAAAAAAAGAGTACTTTTAAGTCAACACTAAAAGTGAGAATACATTTCTTTCCTAAACCTATTTTTTTTGTATTTCGTTTTTATTTTATTATTATAACTATTATTTTTTTTATTAATAATTTTAGTTTATTATTAATAATTTAAACATAATATTACACTGAAATATGAGGAACATTCACATCAACAAAAGACAGAAACGTAAAGGGATTTTCCTCTCCAGTTATTCTTCGATCACTTTATAGTTTAACTTTTATTTCAAATTCAACTTCAAATAATATATACCTCATTCGCTTAACTATTGATGGCAAAAAATATCAAGGTTGTTTGCCTTTAAAAAAGTAATTTGTTTTTAATCATTCAAAAGTGAGCTAAATCTTAGTTATAATAATATAGTCATGAGTCGAGTATATTCAACTAGAAATTCTACATAACCAGGTATAATTCAATATAATTTTATAGGTGATAGTTAAAACTTTCTTCAAGTACTTTTTAAAAGCAACAATTATCAAATTAATTCGAGCCCAGACTGTAATTATCTCTGCTTTTAAATATTTAATTAATGCTTAAAAAGAGATAAAAAATAATTATTAAATTAAATATTAATCACTTTTTCTTTCTAAAAGAACTGATCTTGCTCTCTTAAATCTGATATATAATTGAAATTCCTTGTTCCCTTAATATTAGTTTCTGTATAATTAAATATTGAGCATGGTAGTTTATTGAGTATTCAATTGTTCCGAATATAATTCTTAAGCATTAATTGAATGACATATTTATAGTGTTTTTGAATTTTGTAATTAAGTTATAAAAAAGTTATCGAAAAATGACTGAACAGATGTTAGCCATTCGTTTATATATATAAATATTTTAGGCGTTTTCGACATTTATTTTATTATTATTGTTATTTAAAATGATCTTTTTTATTGAACTAGATCAATTGGAAATTGTGGTGACATAATAATTAAGTGAACATTTGTTTCACAATTCTTTGTAATTACTGAAAAGTAATCGTCTCTTCCTCTTATAGTTCTCTAGTCTTATGATTGTCTCTCATTGTGTTATTGTTCGCACTTTATATCCCTTTTATTCTGTATTTTAATTGCATTGACGTATATTTCTTATAATAAAATATTTCACGAAATATGTTTTCCCTGCAGTGAAGCGTTTAATTGTTAAGAACGCAATAATTTCATAACTCATCTTCACTACAACTCTTCATCCTTGAGATGAGATGATTCTCGAATGATTACAACAACCGATATAACCATACCTTACATTTTGGGTTTATTTAGTGACTGTCATAAGGAGTCATAATTATATCGTCGAAATAACCCAACAGTTAAAGACTAATGAATTGTAAGTCTTTTAAAAAGAAGTAAACAAATGAAAGGTTAAGCCTTACAGCTATAAACCAATGAAAAGTAATTTGATTTTTGACTATCAATTAGATTATGAATAGAAAATCAAAAGTTTTTTATTCTTTATTTTTAATACAAGAAAGAACTGGTCTTTTAAGTTATGCAATCGTTAATACACTGTTCTTAGTAATTGAGGCGTTCTCTTGACAACAGTTGGTCGAACAGCGCTGGCCTTAATATATACGATATGTAAAACAAATCAGGTGAAACCAGTTGGCGTCAGGTTTTGCTTTCCCTTCTGTTAAATAACTTCTGAAATACCTATACACTTATTTGCTCTAGGCAATTTATTAGAGCTTTAGTTCTCAAGTGAAATGAATCGCTTTTTAGAGGAAAATATTGGAAAAATTAAACTTTCAACTTATTGAGTGCCTCGAAAGTGATTCGTGGCACCGATGACGAGTCCTGGACTGACCCAATAATACTATCCTCACATTTGCTTTCAAATAATTCTCGATTTAATAACTTTTTGTCAAACAATTCTCAACTCAAATATTAGTTATTTCTTTATTACGTAAAGCATTGAAAGACATTTTTGTTCATTAGATTAGATTTAAGTGAAATATTTGAATAACTCTTCAAATTTATTGTCAAAAATTCAAAACAAAGGTTTGGAAAAAGTTTTTATGAGTTCCTAAAGAATTTTTATTACAATTACTTAGAAAATGACGGAAACCGAATGTGAAAGAATGGAAATCGACGGCATTTCCATCTGTTATGAAAGAGCCGGTGAAGGGGAACATGTGGTCCTTTTGTTGCCCGGTGTACTTGGTAAGTTTCGATGTTTTGTTCTTTTTTAATTAAATTTACTTTAAATAAAAAAAGTGATTAAAATTGAAATATTTTATTAATTTTTATTCTATTATTATATAACCTTAAACTTATTTCTTAACTTTAGGAACGGTTCAAATAGAATTCAGTCATCAATTTAAAGGATTTGATAAATCTAAGTTCACCCTGGTCTCTTGGGATACCCCTGGTTTTGGTCGAAGTCGACCACCAGAACGCAATTATAACAATTGTTATCTCCGAGACTCTGATTTAATAATTAAATTCATGAAAAATTTGGGTTATGACAAGTATAGTGTTTTGGGTTTCAGTGATAGCGGCAAAACCGCCATATTTTTGGCAGCCAGGTATCCAGAAGTTATGCGCAAACTTGTCATTTGGGGTACCTGTAGTTTCATTGGGGCTAAAGAAAAGAAGACTCTAAACCTCTGCAGAGACATCACTGGTTGGAGTAATGAACGAAGAAATATATTCGAACCCATATATGGAGAGGACCTGCAAATGGTTTGGGGCCGTTGGGTCGACGAAAATTCTAAACTCGAGGACTTCGCCACACATTTATTAAAAGATATAAAGTGTCCCACATTTATTTTGCATGGGGAAAATGATATCGTCACCCCTATGGAACCGCACGCTCTCCATCTGAAGAAAAATATATCCGGTGCCCGACTTGTAATATTTCCAAAGGCTCCGCACACCTGCCATCAGGAAAAGGCTAATGATTTTAACCGATTGGTTCAGGACTTTCTACTCAAATGATTTTAATTAAGATAAACATATTTGCAATCAATTCACTGAATTCACTGTTCTTTTGATCGATTGCTTTGAAACGATTTTTTAATTCTTTGTTTTCTTTAAATCAATTATTTTTCGATTATTTTTGTTTATTAAACAATTCTTTTTGATTAATGAATAATTGGAGAAATTTCCTCATTTCTTACCAATTATTCAATAATAATAATAATATGTTTGAAAGCAATTAAAGTAAAATTTTATTTTTTCAAAATCAAATTATTAAAATTATGAAAATTAGCTAGTATATACTAAATATTGTGAAATATATGTTTAAAAAACGATTAGAAACGAAATGTCAATCTATTGGGCAAAACATTCATTGAAGTGTCGATAAGCGATGACTTAATATTAGGATTCAATTTTAGGGTTTGGTTTTCATCCCTTCCTTCTGTCATTTCTTCTACTTTTGAGTTCTTTTCATTCCAATAAGTGTTGAAACTTTTGTTAAATGACAGCCATTTGTTTGATAAACAGTTCATATATTCAGTTGTCTGAACATCAGTGAAGAACTTCCTCTCCTGATTAGTGTCAGTGACATCTTCTTTATCCCAAAGTCTCCGATCAAAACGAAGTGTAGACCAAAAATGTTTCCTATTTTGACACTTTTCCTGTTTCTCAAGACGACCTTCCTCCTTTTTATCCATTTAATTTAATTATTCACGTTTTAAGGAAAACTTCAAAACTAAACATAAAATAAGAAATAATTAAAATGTAATCATATTTTCAAAATATGATCAGTTTTTACTCAAATATATTCCAAATGTTTTCTTAATTCAAAATTTTATTATTAAATTATTATTAAAAAACAATTTAATGAATTAAATGAGTCTTTGATATCGACGTTAAGATTAAAACTAATGTTTTGCTAAAGTTTTGTCTCCTTTTATAACATTTAACACAAATTTAAGTTATTATGAAATGAATGAAAACATTTTCATCACTTTTATAGACTATTCTATAAAAATCTGATGAAATATTTTGTAGATATTTCTCCTTATCTCTATTTTGCATTATACAGTCGGGGCCCGATTTTGGCAAACTGACTGACCTGGTTCTAAAAATCGTTGACTAAAATCTAGTTTGACTTAAATCGAGTCTCCATAACATTATTACTTCCATAGGAAGGGTTCAAAAGGGCTGTGAAAACCATTGACCAAGTTTATCCCAGTTTAAACTACACAATGATTGACTAATGCGGGCTCCGACTGTATTTGGTTGTTGCTAGTTATGTTTAGTTAAAATTAAGAAATTACTAAAAATATTAATTTATCATGATTAAATAATTGAATCTAATATCTATATTTTAGTAAATGTTATGCATTTAATTCTTATTGTGACCCAATTGCAGAATTAAATATATATGTATGGTCAAGGTATATTCATTTTTGAATAAAACTTCAAAATATATTATTTGAAATTATGAACTTGATCAAGCAAGAAAAATATTCTAAAGTAATTTATTCTTGCTTAAAACATTAAAAATTTAACTTTGAATAACTAATGAAAATAAAGATATTTAAGTTAAAACAAGTCATTTATAGTCATTTATGGCTCATTTTCACAATTATAAGGAAAACTAACTTATGTTTATATTAATTTAATTGCCATAATTTATTTATTAAATAACCTTGGTAATTTAAATGTGCAAATTTAAATAATAAAATGGGGGAAATTATATTATAAATGTTTAATTCCAATATTCTTATGAATATATAATTAATCTAATATAGAGTGATCATTGAAAAATTAGTTCAAAACATATTAAAAATGAAGCATGCTAACTTTCCTAACTTTGACATTTATCTTGAATTTTCTTAATTTAAAACAAAATAAATACAAATGAATAGTGAATGTCATCAATAAATATCGTAATATAAAGTGGGGCTCAAAAGTTGAGATTATTGTTTAAACGTATGCTATCTTTTCATACAATTAATTCTGTTTCTGTTAATTAAGTATCGAAACAATTAGTGATTAAGTAATGGATTCGGTCTCACATTTAGGTGAAGTACCACAAGACTATTCAATCAAAAGAAATGATGAAAAGGTACGACAAAAACCATTTAATGATACAATTGTTGTGTTACTGAATAGTAATGACTCAAATGACGATTATATTCAAGAAATTGAATCCAAATGTACTGAAAATACTATAGAAATGATGGAAATATCTCCGATTCAATTCAATTATATTAATGTCAACCTATTGTTTGACGCCTTAATGGCAGTCGACAATTGGTCTGCCATTTGTCTCACGAGTAAGAGATGTGTCGACGCTTTACGTATGGCTTTTAATTATGACCCGAATCATGATTTAATTGATTTGTGGCGTCAATCAAATAATAGAGTTTTTGTGGTCGGAATCAAGTCTTACCAATATTTAAATACAAGTCTTGGGTGGGAAGCAATTGGCAGTCAATGCGGGAATTCAGACAATTTGGCAAAACTTATGATTAATGAATATAAGGAGGAATTGTCTGCAAAACCAGTACTCTTTCCGTGCAGTCAATCCAGAAGTGATTGTTTGCCTCAATCGCTGACAAACGCCGGAATTACTGTCACTGAGATTATTGTCTATCAAACCGTTCCAAACACTGAATTGTCCTCAAAAGTCACTCAATTAAGTAATCGTTTAATCGATTGTTTAGAGAATAGGATTTCCAATACTCTGAAACTGATTTTCATATTTTTCAGTCCTTCCGGTTTTCAATCAATTTATCCCTTTTTAAGAGAAATTATTATTGAAAATCAAATACTTAAACATAGATTAGATATTAAATACTCAGCGATTGGAGAGACAACCGGTGCTGCTATAAGTAAATCATCTCTTAGTGTTTGGTTTACTTCTCCTAAACCTAATCCTAAATCTTTAGCCCAGTCTTTGAGCACAAACTTAGAAATATTAAGTAAGACTTCTTAAAGAACTCATTTCTGACATAATTTTTAATTATTATAATTAAAGACACCGGAAGTGAAATCAGAGCTACGAATGAAACTCGAGAGTTGGCTCAACAAGAATATGAAGATTGTGATGAGCGACGGCAGGACTTTAGTCGGGATATTCCTCTGCACTGATCGCGACCGTAATGTCATTCTGGGCTCTTGTGTTGAATATCTCAAACCAAATGGTATTTAAATCTGATTTTTTATTTCCGCGTTTTTAATGAAATTTCTTTTAGCGATGACAGAAGAACCCAGACTTTTAGGACTGGCTATGATTCCGGGCCAACACATAGTATCCATTCATATCGATCGGACATTTTTGGCCCATAAATGAATTAGTCTTTTATTAATTGATATGTTATTAGTTTTAATTATAATTATATTTATATTTGTGTAAAGAATTCTGTTTTTATATATTTTAATAACTAAAACATTAGAGTATTTAAAGTTTCAAATAATTTAAATAAAAACTTCAAAATTATTTATAAAATAAAAGTT